>CAKALU010010917.1:1230-42400 GCA_916700995.1 Hozukius guyotensis | reverse complement strand
GCAAGAAAATGATGACGGAGCCAAACATCAGACCAGACAGGAACATGACGGCCTTGAAACAGCGGTAACCTAGAACAGGGGAGACAGGAGAGATCTTCAATGAGTAATCAGGATTTGGAAGGATCAGTGAGTAAGCAATTACTTTTATATGAATATAAAATACACAAGGTACAAGCTCAACAAAGTAACTCTGGACATGATATGATTGCTATCATTGTTGTGTGGCCTGGCTCGGGTTAAACCCTTTGTAAAACATGAACAAATACATATAGAGAATTAATGCAATAGAACTTTCTTTTATTATCTCGTTTGACAGATTTTCCAGTGTGAAATATTGCCAAATTGCTGACATTTCGCTAGTTCTGGATGCAGCGATCGTTTTTTGAGAGCTGATTATGGAAGTAGCTCATGAGTGAGCCATCTCGCAGTACCGATCGAGCAGGATATACGGATCGGGGAACTTGCGAGTGACACGTGTTGTTGTTCCTGTGTAGCATAAATGTGCTGATACATGATATAACATTCAGTTTCAGCTTCCTTGATGTCAAGGTCTTTGAGCCGGCAGGGATCCTCACCAAAGAAGCAGTAGATGATTCCAAACAGGCAACACATGGAGCAGATGACGGCAGGGATGATGTCATACTTCCTCTCTATCTCCAAACTACAGGCGTCGACCTCGGCCGTGCCTGCCCCGGCCCCTTCAGAGCTCAGCCCGGTGGGGTCTGCCATTCTGGGTGAATGTGGGAGGCTGGAGTTCCGGAGAAGGGTGGGAACTTCTGGTGGCGTTATCTCAAGTCCATCTGAGCAGGTCTGGTGACTGTAAAAGGAGAGGAAATGTGGATGAATTATGGAAAAATAAAGAAAGTGTGGGGTATCCTGATCAACACAGAAAACTAAAGTACTCCAGGGGTAAATGTGAAGTGTCAACTTCGGGTCAACTGTGACTTCTTCCTAGATGCTCTGTATGTGCAGCTGCCATAGACTCAACACACAAAGCTATGCAACTCGACAATCCTGTACGCCCGGGCATACACACAAGCAGCTCATTCACTCACTATAATCCATGTGCCGGGACCCCTGTTGATCTCTGTTCCCCCTGAATCATTAGGGTCATGGCCTCTGACAGTCGTAAGTGGTCGGTCATCTGAGAAGACTAATTGGATTTACTTTATCAGATTTTAACACATTTAAAATAATCGGTTTTAACTATCCTTTTAGAATTACATGGGAAGGAGAAACCCGTTGAGCAATGTTGTATGTAAGTAATTTAGCAACTTTGGTTTCATGTTAAATTAGCTTTTTTATGATTTTACCCTACTTTGCACCCTTGCTTATTAAAAATACACACACATACAGTTAATTGATACCTTTATTATGATAACAACTAGTGGACACAGTATCTTTGTCCAAAATTACTGCAGAGCAGCAGATGTCACGTCCTGTGAAAATCATGTATCTCCATAATGTTGACTTTTCATTAGCTAAGAACAGCAAACCTGTTTACAGCTCTGTGAAGTGGTTTATTTAGCATAAGAAGTAGGAAGATTTTTCCAATTCATAAAGGAATACGTAATACTTTAATCACCAAACACCACCGAATTCGGCGTTACAGAGTTTTCACAAGATAGCAACAAGCTTATATACTATGGCGTGAAGCCCACCTTTTTTTATGCAAATTGTATGCAAAAATGGTGCTTAAAAACACTTTTTAGTAGTTCTTTCTCATTTCACCTCTGTAATTTCTAGGACCAACTAGTACTCTTGGAAAATTATATATGATATTTAAGCTGGCAGGCCCGTAGAGGGCTGCAGTGGGGCTAAAGGCTTATGGGTGGACTGCTCTTTCTGAGGCTGCTGGCAGGCCTCCTGTATGATCTCACCACAGCTGAGATCCGATTACAGCTCACTCACGTTTTCTACTCGAGACAAACAGTCAGGAACAGTCACTCCTGCCTTTATTCTGATCTTTTTGTCAGATCTTTCTCTTTCTGTTCCCTGTCTATCCACGACTTAGTCTCTTCTTTAACTGGAACTTTCCACACCTTAAATCTATTTCCTCTTTTACACTGAAATATGCCTCATTAGTCGCGCCTTTTTCAAAGACACAGGGCTGTGTGATGTGTATGTCCTCCTGTCTATGTATTACTTTACATGGAAAAAATGAGAGCCCATTGGAAAGTTTTCTTTTCTTCTTTAGTCACTCGCAGTTTTTCAGTACCTATCCCTCTTTCCCTCTTTCCCTCTTTCCCTCTTTCTGCTTTCCATCAGTGACAACTGCAAAATCTAATTTCTTCACTGAAAGACAAGACACAAAATTTAGGAGAAATATGTCCAAAATGTGTATGTGGCCAGTTAAAATCTGGAGACTTTGGTAGGTGACATTATAGAGTATATTACAATTTTGAGGATATTCGTAAAAAGCTGAAATTGAGATAATATGTACATTATTTATGTACATTTTTTGATGTGGGCGCAGTAATGTGGATATATATACAATCCGAATAAACGTACCACAAACCGTAATGACTACCGATTTATCATTTTCAATACTCTGTAACAAACTTAACGTTTTTGCTTATAAAATGTGACTTGTGAATCTCATAGATGAACTTATGTGCAAACAATCCTGATATCAGCTAAAGTAAAGGTTGGGAAAAAAATGCCTAAAGTGAATGTGAGGAAAACTGTTTTACAATTTGTTGACTATAGCAAGACAAAAAAGTAAACTGGATAGAATGAGTCAAACGCAAAATAAAATGTAACTTTTCAAACAAAATGAGCAATGCTGGAGAGATCTCTGTGTACAATCAAGACTATAATCTTCACATCAGCCTCAGCTGACTTAAAATGAAGAACCAAACTGTATCGCAGGATAATATAAAACTCAGCGGTGAAGCAAGAAGGGTTTGAATATGACGGCTGGCTGTGGGGTTTTCCATTTGAAATTCTCATATTCTCTAAATATCTTTAAGGGTTACCTCTATGTCGTAAAACACTCAGATTAAACTCTAAAATTTAAACAGATGTTTTGTGATAGATTGGCTTCCCTTTGCTCAATAAACAAGGACTCCAGCCCCATGTGACCCTGACCAGCATAAATAGCTAGAAAATGGATTGACAGACACAGGAAGCTCAATGTTATCGGCTTTTGTCACATTACTGTGATCTGGTTCTCCAAGTTGGTGTATATTCAGTCTAATGAGAAGAAGAGGAGTTGCAATGTGGAACTGTTAAAATGTTTACGTGTACATAAAAAACACATTTGTTTTAAAAATGAACCAACAAACTTCAGTAGAGATAGTTTACTTCTGACTGATGTTGGTTTGCCCCAGAGCATTTTACCCCCATCTGCCTTTGTCCTATATGACATGAATGCAGCATTAAGCCACCTGGTTGTTTTGGATATGAAACACCTGCACCAGCCAGCTTCCTACAGGGAGTTTCATTTGTAAAGCTTTTTGTGACTGCTTCCCCTGTCTACCTGCTCTGTGACCTTTTACTGTTTGCTTTTTTTTCTTGTGAGAAATGTGAAATAAAAATGAGTGTCTAAGGTCATCTTCTGCTACACATTCCTCTAACAAACTACCTCATGTACTTTTGTAGTAGGGCTGCACGATATGATAAAAATATGCGATATACGATAATGTTGTTGAATATCACGATAACGATATTACTTGCGATAAATAAGCAGATGTGTCTAAGTGTCCTTAGTTCTGCCTTCCTGTTGTTTTCAGTATTCTACTAAAATACAACAAATTGCCTGTTGAGTTAAAAGAATTAAAGGAAATTATTTCAAACATTGTTATATTGAACATTGAACTGAACACAAAAGACACAAAATAAGAATGATGCAATATCATAGTCTTTCGCGGTGTGTTTATTGCACAAGTTGATATTGCAATTACGATAAAAAAACGATATATTGTGCAGCCCTATTTTGTAGTTCACAGCAGACACAGCGTATGTTACTGGGTATATAAAGATAATTAACTTAATCTACACCACTTCAGTGTAAAGAGGGTCTCTTTCAAGCTAATCTAATTATTCTGTAGTTTTATCTTTCAACGTAAGACAAAAAAAGTGATGTGATGTCTCTTGTCCTTACATAAGTAAATTTTGTAGGTACTAGATAAAATAGTAACACATCACATTACACAGTAGCTTATTTTTTTTACAGTAATTGCTGTAATTGGACACTATAGAAGCAGAATGGGGGTTTCTGGCACAACTTCATCTACTTCCAAGATGCATGGAGAAGGGCAAAGGTGTGAAGAGGTCAAGACTCCAGCAACACCTGTCTTGTAGTATATAGAACAACTTTAACGTGTTTCAGCTTGTGTCCTTCATCAGGGTCATCTTCTCTGTAATTGGACACTAACAAGATCTTCCCACAACTTCCTCTGTTGCTTCTAGTGAGCCAGGACTTAGAATGAATGTTTTCTGGTTGGCTTATTGAATTAAGTAAAACCATGATAACAAGTCATCAGTGCTAATAGAAAATAATAAGTCCAGTCTCCTCCCTTCTACCACATATAATATTTGGCTACTGTTAAATCTTATATTGCAACTGGTAAAACAACTCTTTGGGGTTTAACATTAACGCCGGCACTATGTGTGAACTAGTTTAATATTTCAACACCACTTTAACAGTAATTTACTTAACTCTAAACGCACACCCATGTCCCTGTGGTCTGCCTCATGTTACCCCTCCGTGAGTCACAATGGTGTCCTATGTCTAGCAGGCTTGGAAGTCCTTGCTGCTGTGGGAGAATAGAGCCATTATGGGGCAAAACAAAGACTCTGAGGCCCATGCTGTGACCTCTAGTGGCACTCAGAGGAAACCATGCGGACCAAAAAGGAGACTGCATAAAGATGGCTGAGAGCACCAAGGAGACTGGTAGATCCCGAGTGTTTGCTGTAAGATGGGTGCCAAGTATTTGCCTTCAGAGGGCTGGTGAGTGATGGAGGGAGGGGGTCCTAACTAGAAACACAACTATCTATCTTAATGACTGAGCTCTCTGGAGGCCCCCAAAAACCTCCCAATGCTTCCTCCCAGCTGAATTTTCTATAAGCTAAAGTCGCCTGGCAACTAATTCAATACAAGTCAACAAGAATAAGAGTCTACAGCCGTACACTAACAATTTAGCAAGCTAACAAGTGGGTAACACAATGCAGGAAATGCAAATGCAAAATGACAGAGGAAGAAGATGAGGCCGTTAGGAATATCAACATTTTCCTCAGACCTATTATAAAATTCCGAAGATAAACAATATATGACTTCGATTACAATATATTAACTTATTATGCACCGAAAAATTTACTTTCATGGCCGCTGCCATTTCTGATAACGTCAACAAACACGTCACAACTTGTAAGGTCTGAGCTTTCAGAAACTTTCACAGTTACAAGGTCGTGAATACCACAAGAGAGGGGCGTTTGTATGGACTCTTCTCGTGAACACGGTAAACACGACCCCATTTGAAGACACCATTAGCATACTAACATTTTCTAATTAGCACTAAACACAAAGTACAGTTGAGGCGGCTGGTAATGTCTGTTTTTCAGGTTTTTGGTCAAAAAGCAAAGGATTGGACAAAATTTAGACCTGATGATAGTGCTAGATGAAAAGTCAGAGGATCAACAAAGTTATTAGAATTTGTCCTTGTGGGACCTTAAATATCTGTAGTAAATTTCATGACAGTCCATCAAAGAGTTGTCAAAATATTTCACTCAAAAACAAAAAAGTCAACCAATGATGACGCTAAAGGAAAAGTCAGAGGATCACCAAAGTCAGTAGGATTCATCCTCTGGGGACCATAAATGTCTGTACGAAATCTTATGGAAATCCATCCCATAGTTGGTGGAGCTTGACCAGTAGAGGTTTGAAAAGTGCCAAACCCCTTTCCTTGGACTCCAATGGCAAAAAAAGACAAAAAAAGGTATCACTTACGTTTACTTAAGAGGAAGTAGGTGGGAACTGTGCATAAACACACAATAAGCATCAGCTGCAGATGAGCTATAGGAATATTATGTTGCCCCTCAAACAAATACTTGCCCAGGAGTATACTCCTCCTGAACAAACACTGCAGGGGGGCTGAGTAGAGCAGACCTGAGTGCTCAGCTGCTGAGAAACAGGCAGGGCCGACTACAAGTTCCCCACATAGCTAATATGGGTGTGTTTAATGAAGGGGTGGGTGGGTGTGATCACAGCCAAGGATTCTGAGAGTGCTCCTCCAACTTGACGGCCAGGGCCAGCTGAGAAGCTGAAGACCTGCAGTGTTATGACCTGGCTGTCTGACAACTTCACTTGGAAGACTCCAAGGATGTGAGATGTACCGGTGCAGTTGCAGCCATAAATCATGGCACCTTCAGCAGTACACCCCAACCAGCTGAGAGACTGATCGGGTCTAGACGACAGGAACCATGGGAATAAAGCTAACTGTCACGGTGCGGGGTTATTAAAACGGATGCCATATTGTGCTAAGCATAAAACGGGATAAACATGGATACTTTTACGCTCATCGTCACAATAACATCTGCTTTCACTCTGAAATCATATTGAGCAAGTCATCCTATGGGCCGCTATTGAGCTTCCTGTCTCTCCGTAGCAGGAAGCTCAGGACCAGATGAGGAAGTGGAACATCAGCTTTCAGCAGGAACTGACCCTTGTGTTTGTGACACGGAGCAGACAGGAACAAAACGTTGGATCCCCAACACTGAAACATCACTTCACCTCGAAAACAACACTGCCTCAAATGAGAATCTGGGACTGGGAAACACGATGCAGCTGCCTAGCACTGCTACGAAAGTTAGCACTGTCAACACAAACAGCAGGACCTGGGCAATTTGCTCGTTCTAAGGAAACAGCAGAAAAGGCAACCTCGCAATACGATGAAAACAAGCTTGTAATCTGTCTGGTTCGCAGGCTAATCTACATAACACGTGCCATTGTGTCTCTGCTTACGTGACTGGAACTATTTCAGCACAGAGTTCGTGCTTGGTGTGCTGTAACGACTTACATAATGAACAAAGCACCACATGACAGTCAGTTTACACGTTTTTTTCCCAGAATTTGAATGTTCAGAAGTTTTGTAAATTCATAATGATACACTCTCAGTCTGAGCTCCATGCAGCCATATTCAAACCAATATGATGCAAATGTACAAATCTATACAGACTTTATATCGACAAATAAATACCCGCCAGTGCCACACGCCTCTACTGTCACGTTCCTGTTCAGACCTTTTGTTTTTTAATCCAGATTTATCCTTCCCCACTCACACTTCCTTACAGCTGAAAAATAAAAAAACTCACACACACATACACACAAATAAATAAATATAGCTATAAAACTAGAGCATTGCGATGGATATTTGGTACCTCAATTTGAGCCCTCGCTTCAAAACCTTAGAGTGAGTGCCATAGGCAATTCAGCTGTGTTTTAAAAGCTCTATTGTGCTATGCGCACACTACAAAGTTGAATTTACGTCACCCATGGGATACATTTGCATGCACAATACTCATATGGACATGCGTCTCTAACAACCTTTGCATGGGTCTTGAGCAACTTTATCCCAGTGCACCCTCATTGCATTGTGGGTGCATTCACAACTGTATTAACAGCTTTGCACTTCTTATTACATCATTAAGGGGCCATTTTTTTAAGGCGTGTGATCAGGAATAGTGTCAAAAAGGCTTATTTTCCCCCCTCGCAGATCTGGGATGTAACTACTTTAATGCAACTCTCTGACAAGATGTGACACAAAAATGTGCACTTGGATCCTTCTTGAACCAAAAAAAAAAAAAAAGAAAGATGGTTCACTTTAGTTCTCACATTCCACATATTCATGACCCAAGAGTTTCCAAAATTGTAAAATTTTATTCAAAACTATTTGCCTCTTAAAGCTGTCTCAACTCAGGCCAACCAACTTCATTTTTTACACACAGCACAGTTAGAGTTGCAACATCTTGATCACTACACAGAGTTATGAAAATTCACATCATTTTGCAATATTTGATTGCACTTAATAGCTTTATAGACAAAATTGGCAGATTTTCAAGTGACAACATGTCAGTCACAATCTCACTGGCAGCTGTAGGACTTAAACTGAAGTATCCTATTTCTCCTATATAATTCTCACTGCCAAATAATTTGCCCTCTGGCCATGAATGACCCCAATAACGGTCACTTGTGGCTGTATATCATTAGTAGTATCTAACTTCTTTTCCCCTCATAATCTCTTACTCTCATGCCTGACTTTAGTCCAAACAATAGAGGCCTTTCAACTTGAAAGCTACTTATAGAGAGGCATGCAAAAAGATCAGAAACACAATGAGGAGCCTTTTGAAGAAAGTCACATGTCGATGGTGCATGTGCGTGTAGCCTTTACATCAGAAATACACATGGTCATTAACATAGTTAGGACTAATATTCATACACCAAGTAAATGCTGCAGTAAGTTGGAGTTGTGATCCAGCAGCAGAGGAAGGAGCGTACAGTGTGTGTAGCAAGGAGGGGCAGCTCCACAACGCTCTATTAGGGTTTGTGGTGGAGAGCAGCATTTAGTAGGCGGTGTGGTGGAGTCTGATGTCCATATGTTAGCGAGAGCATGACAGTGTGGCACTGTGTGTGTATGAGATAATATATGCTTCTGATGAACGCTAGGTTGGCGTAGAGTTCTTGAGCAAGACAACGTCCGACCGGTTCGAGTTGTGTTCTGTATGAAGTTGAGCTGGGGACATGTCAGTGGGGTATGATGATATTATTATAGCGTATATTGAAACTTTGTTTAGCTCTTATTAAAGAGAGGTGGTATGCAAGAAACAGAGTTGCTTAGGCAGACTGCTGAAGTAAAATCAATTGGGTGTAGGAGCTATTTATTTGTTGTTAGTATTTAGTAGTTGTTTCACTAATAATAAGTAGTATTGTTTGATTGATTATTCTAGACGTTTATCTAGATTTGCTTTTTGATAGTGTTCTCTTTTGCTAGTTATTTGTTTAGTGCAATTATTTTCTTGTTTGGTATATTTAGTTTTTTGCATAATTAGTATTTTTGTTTTTTTTTGTTTATGAATTGGGTAAAACTGTGAGCACATGCGGTTATAAAGGTAGGTAGGCAGGTATAGGACCAGCATGCACCTGGGCCGGCTTATGTTTTTTTTACCAGAACAAGAGAGGCAGCGACATCCATGTTTTCTTTGTGTTTGTTTGCTTGCTTTCTGGTTAAATAAATACATACATTTTGCATGGATAATGGCCTCTTTTGCCCACGTAATCCACATACTCATGGTGCATCAGTGGCCCTTTGATTTAAGTTTGATTTTGATTTTTCAGACAAATCGGGCATCGGATCACTGATTGAATTCCGATATTTTGTAGATATGTTTGCTGTAACGGCAGAGAGGGGAGTCAGTCAGAACCATGGATGTATAATAAGAACTGGATACCAGATCGCAAGTTTACTAGCAAAAAAGTTTACTAGCTTCCGCGTTTACTTCCGGGGTATGCGGCCCACTGAATATGTGCAGTAGTGTTTCTCCCGCTGGCCCCGCCCGTGAGCTTCCGCTGGGCCCATAGACTTTACATTGTGATGTGATGTCACAGGTGTTTAAATCGCTTTTCTCTGCTCAAGGCAAGTTTTACAAATATGAAACTGCATGGATCTAAATTCATAATAGAAAGAGTCATAATCGACCTTGTTTGCAGTTTGAGTTGTCCTGTCAACAGTTTTACAGACGTCTCCATTTTGCAATGCTGGTCTTTGCGGAAAACGCTTTTTTAGGCCGCAGGGGGATTTTTCATCGCAATACCACTGGAAAAAATTGGAATCAAGGCTGAGCAGCGGCGTCGTATCCAGGTCTTATTATACATCCATGGTCAGAACACAGTAGCAGTTCAGACCTCCATGCGGCGTCTATATATGTCTGCAGCTCTATGATTTAGAGCAGCCATTTAACCCTCTTTGTCAAATTCCACTCGACAATAATTGTACCTCCTACAGCGATCTCACAAGCCTAAAATATCCAGTGCGTCCTTCATTTTGCAAGCCAACTCAACACCCCTCTCATGTCATAACTATAACCAATGTTTTAAGTGCTATAAGTAGCATATGGATGGACGTTTCAAAATTATATGGTATCAGTTTTTGTGTGGTTTCCATGTGACAATGGGGTTTTTCTTGCTCCCAGGAGTCTCTGAATCCTTCCATCTATGAGTCTAACTACAAACTAAAGCCATGTTAAGCTTCTTTTAGTTGGGCTTGTCATTTACAAAGTAATACAGGAAGACAGGTTAAACTGCATTTGATGATGAAAGCAATTACGTCTATGGTTGAATAATTTAAAGATGTATTGAATTAGCTACCTTTTACTACATTAAAAACAACAAGGACAAAAAACAGGAAATGATCCACTATCCTAGAGGATTATTAGAGTTATTATCCTAGATTAACCACAGCAATGAGTCTTGCCCAGATTATACAGCACAGCTCTTTCGTAACACTGCTCTTATTATTCATCATGACAAGCTTAGAGTCACTCCTCAGTGTATATAGATTTGTCCATGTGCAGTGCACATGGACAGATGCAGGAGGCCTGAGCATGTGGCCTGACAGAACTGGAGTGCTAACCCAACCACTCTTAAGACTTCTGAGGTAAACTCACCTAAAAAATAATAATAATAATAATAATTGTGTTTTAAAGTACCACTAAGCATAGAAAGCAATGAAGTTCGTCTTTTTCAGCTGGCACAACTGCTGAAAGTAAAACTACAAATTCCCAAAATTTCTATTTCAGGCTCTCATATAGCTTTAGCCAAAGAGATTTGTTTAAATATGTAAGCTAAAAAGTAAGAATTGTTCATTTCATTTTTATTTTATACTACAAAACATAGAGTTAACCAACGGATGACCAAGTTTGGAACGGATGATACAGAGATGGCCAACCAGCCAATACCTTAATTAGAAGAATAAACCTTAGTCTACGGCCATGTTGTCTTAGGGTGGAAAAAAAAGACTGCTTCTGTTTAAAGAAGAAAGACGATCCAAACACAGTAATTACCCAAACTTCAAATTAAAGCTTGTCCTCATAAAATGGGAATTCCTGCCTTATAGCTGTGCGGGTCAGCTGCTCTAGTACTGTGCACACTCTCTCCTTAATGCATTTGCAATAACGTTTTTGTGTTTTTAATAGTTGAAGATAAGTCAGCATGCTGTGTTAGCATATTGTGACAGCAAAGACGAGACCAAAATGAGACCCTTGAGACCGCTCTAATTAAAAGGCACCATGCAAAACAGCATGTGCAGTGTAACTTTCATCAAGCCCTGCTCTTCATGCCTCCTTTTCCTGCCTTCTCTCTTTCCCCCAAAAGCAGGGAAGGGCTTCCTCTCGGCCTTTTCAAACGGGGCAAAACCATCTGGTGCATGCTGACAAGAGTAGGTCAAGTAGATGGGGGGGTGCACTGAGGGGGTGTAACTACAGACTGCTCTCCCCAGTAAAGATAGGACCTGTAGGCGGTCATCACAGGCCCAAAAAACCCAGGAGGCACTCCCAGGCCTGGATCACACAGCAGAACCACAGGGCTTCTTGCACGCTATGTGGGCCATAAAGAGACAGAAATGTTTGCCTTATGTGTTTCCATATGCAGAAACACTATGGGTGAATATAAAGAATAAAGAGACATACAAGTTATCTAAGTGTTCAGATTAGTCAAACCATCTGTGTTGTTATACATAACATATAACTGAATTTAAATTAAACAAATCATCATTGATTTTTATATTTTTAAGAGCTGCAAGCCACTTATCTTCCTCTAGCACCACTTTCACATAACTAACTAAAAACCTAGAGTTGTTAGTCAGTACTGGAGGATTTTTTGGTGTCTGTGTTATGTTATACATAACATATAACTGAATTTAAATTAATCAAATCAGTATTTATATTTTTAAGAGCTGCAGGCCACTTAACCATCTTCCTCTATAGCACCACTTTCACATAACTAACTTAAAACCTAGAGTTGTTAGTCAGTACTGGAGGATTTTATGGTGTCTGTGTTATGTTATACATAACATATAACTGAATTTAAATGAATCAAATCAGTATTTTTTTTTCTTAAGAGCTGCAGGCCACTTAACCATCTTCCTCTAGCCCCACTTTCACATAACTAACTTAAAACCTAGAGTTGTTAGTCAGTACTGGAGGATTTTTGGTGTAAATGTTTGGTTCAGTGCACACACAACTAAAGCCTTTATTATATCCTGGATCATTATGTCTTTGTCCCTGAAAGGCTGAAGGATGAATTTATGTGCCTCAAGTGTAAAATGCTTTAAAAAAGAAGGGGGAGCAGTCATGGAAGCAGCCAACAAGCTTCATGCTACGTGTTATTACAAACATTTCCAGCTGTAGATTTTGGCACTGATCATCAGTCAGGGATCTGAGGTGGACTCGCTCAACTATAATCAATTATCATCGGTATTGAACAGTACAGTAGTTACTGTTTCCAAGGATACAGCGGAGTCAACTGAATTAAAATGTCCACAGACACAGACTTTTAAAAGGAGAGTGATGTAACTAGACATCTGCAACACAACAGATTATTTTAAATGAAAGTGATTTAAAGAAACTTACCGATTAGCCTGTGTGTGTGTTGTAACTTCTCCTTTGACAATCGGCCCTGTCAAACTGGAAAAACACCCCTCCACCACCACTCACACTCAGTAACACTCAGTAACACAAAGCGTCGGTAGGGTACCAGGGAAAACCGGTTCTCTCCCAACTTCTCCTCCTCTAGGCTCTTTCTAAAAACTCACAGGCGGCATTAAACCGACAAACAACAACGGCATCGTTTTGTTCCTACTACCTAGAGCTGCCGCCTCATGTAAATGTTTGTAAAGCAGCGAGCAGAGACCACAGATAGTGAAGGTTAGTTAGCTAGTTTCCATTCTGCCTCCGTCTCAGTCAGTCACACAACTTTGGATCTGGATAAATTAACCGTTGAAGTTCCTCCTCTGTGACTCCAAACTACTCCAAGTCCTCCTCTCTCTCTCTCTCTCTGGAAAATCTGAACGATCCTCCCTCACACACACACACCTCCCCTCTCTTTTTTCTCTCTAGAAGTAAACGGCACTTAAAAAAACACAATGGAGGAAAAGTTTCCCTCCGAGGCAATCCCCCTCCTCTCTCTCTCTCTCTCTCTCTCTCTGCTCTCTCTCTCTCTCTCTCTCTCTCTCTCTCTCTCTGCTCCGTCTAGTCGTCAGTTGGGCCGTTGGAACCCGGAGGGAGAGGATGGGCGAGCGTGAGGGGGGCATAGCAACCTAGCAACAGATGAGGCCCTAGCTACAATGAGCTAGCTAGCTATACCTGAGCTCCTGTAATAAACTCATTTAATTAAAGGGACTGTTTGTAAGAATCAGAAATGCTTGTTAACAGCGACACCTGTGGCTGTTAAGTCAACGAAAGTCAGCGTCCTGTTGCTCGCGCTTGTGCTCGCTCTACATAGCCATGAACGAGCATCGCTCAAAACAGTGAGGGTAGGCTTACGTGTCCACAGGCTCCGTGCTTTCCACGCTCCCCATTCATTGTCTATGTAAGCAGCTGCAACGGAGCGTCACGACGCCCGCTCCTCATTTGCATAAAGTTGAGGGCTCTTCTACTTTATGCAAATCACGGACGTCCGACGCGACTCGCCACCTCTCGAAACTCCCGAGAATCTTTTAAAATGAACGTTGTCGATCCAAAATAAAGACAGATTCAGCAACTGCACGGCTTATTTCTCGCCTCAAATGTTTTCAGAAATGCATTTCGGTGAACTATTTTCGTGAAATAAGAGAAGAAAGTTTCCAAACGAGCCTCCATACTGGTTCTGGTTTGAAAGCTGGGAGCAGCAGCCAACGGCGGGAAAGCGTTCGTCCAATCAGGTGGTGTCTAGTGACAGCCCACCAAGCGTCCAATGTTGGGAAGTGTCGCGTCCCCTCGCGATAAAAAACGCCCCTGTGGACATGTACCATGAGGCGACACACGTCAGCTAAAACCACAATATCACTCTATATTTCAGCTGCTTGGCAGTAATGTTAGCTGACCAGACAAAGGTCTCTCCATGAATCAATGCTGATCCTAGTGTTGGCTTTTCCTGCTTCAGGCTCCCGACCGCGGTCGGAGGGAACAGGGGAGACGCCGACGTTTTGGTCGGAGACGATAACGTTTCTCGCTGCGGAGCCCCGTCACTTCACAAGACATGGAAAACCTCTGTTGGTCTGGAGGAGCTGCAGCAGTTATTTCTGCACAAACGTCCACTCTACATCTACTAGATATTCTCAGAGCTACAAAGTCTTCTGCAGTGTGTAGTGTGCGCGCATGCACGTGAGGTGGAGCGAGCTGAGTGAAGGCAGGCAGGCAGAGGAGCAGAGACTCCGGCCCTGGAGACCAACGCTACGGTCTCCCCCGCGTCCTCCGACCACGGCCATCACAGTTTAACAGACGGGCTTCACTAGATATAACTTTGCGGTTTTGGTGCTTCCGTGTAGTTTGTGTTGGAGTCTGAGTCTGAACAGCATAGCCACACGCGAGCACGCATATGCGAGCGTGCATGGGACACCGACCCGGGTGAGAAGTTACAAACAGTCCCCTTAACTGAGGTTACTTTGATTTTTTTTGTGCTCAGTTTGACATAGAAGAAATAATAATGAACTAATAGTATTGTGTATTTGTGTTTTTATAAAAACTTCCATACACAAAACAAATACAAAAATAAGTTTGTGGGTAGTGAAATATTTGCAGATCATGGTACATATTTGTGAATTGTCTTCTCTGGATTACAACTATTATCTACAGATCTGCTGTGGTACCAATCGGACAAAATTCTGTAAACAAACAGGAGGAAAGTTACAAATGTCCTGTGGCCCATAAATCCGCAGGAAGCGATCTGCAAATGCGGAAATATCATTCCACGTGTAGAAATAGATGCACAAATGTGTAGATATCACTTTACATGTAAACCTTAAAATACGTATTTACAGAGTAAGTTATGTTTATTTGCAAATCGGCCTGTATTTTTGTGGATGTGACTTTACACAACACAAATACAAAAATACGTTTGTGGGTAGTGAAATATTTGCAGATCATGGTACATATTTGTGAATGTCTTCTGTGGATTACAACTAATAAAGTCCAATAAAAACTTCCATATAATAGCAGTCATAGCACCAAATGTTGTAACTGTTAACCTTGTGTTTGTGTTGTTTGTAAACGGCACTTAAAAAAACACAATGGAGGAAGTTTCCCTCCGAGGCAATCGCCCCCCCCCCCCCCCCCCCCCCCTCTCTCTATCTCCGCTCCATCTAGCGTTGTCAGTTGGGCCGTTGGAGCCCGGAGGGCGAGGAGGGGCGAGCGCGAGGGGCCATAGCAACAGATGAGGCCCTATAGCTTCAATGAGCTATACCTGAGCCCCTGTAATAAACTCATTCAATTAACAGAGATGCTTTTTTTGTGCTCAGTTTGACATAGAAGAAATAATAATAACAAACTAATAGAACTAATTATAAATAATAATTTGCGCATATAGGAAAAGATAACAAATAGTCAATATGATTAAGTTAAATATGTAAGTAATGAATTGGTATTGTGATTAAGTTATATTACAAGTAATGAATTGGTATTCTGGATTGATAACAAATTTATATTTTGATAAGGATAATTATATCAGTAATTAATTTATATTTCTGTATGACACAGATTAAAGGTAATAATTATAGTTAGAATAATTTTTTCATTATATTTATTGTTTTTTTGTTCATTTTGAAACAACAGAACAAACATTCACAAACGTCCCCAATAATAACATTCTCGGTACAAAGAAACTTAACAAACCTAATATTAATATAAAATAAGCCAGTATAGATACAGGAAAAACATATTATATACAAAAAATAAATATATAAGTAAAACGAATATATACAAGTAAAATAAATAAATAAATAAATAAAATTTAAAACAATAAAATAAAATAAAATCTATTTATATATACATATATACTGTATACATATATACATACATACACATATACACACACGCAGTATGTACACATACAAAGCACATATACATATAATCAATTAAAAAAAATCGGTGTGCAATTCAGTCATCATCCTATTCTACCCTGAATTCTAACCTGCTTTATAATATAAATGACACTTTTTACAATATGGGACCTTTAAAAAATCTAGCCCGTGACCTTGGCCAATCACAGGTCATTTCAGAGAGAGAGAGCGTTACTATTGGCTGTGCTCCGGCTGGTTGGCGGTGCTTGGTATTTCCTCAGCTGATCTCAACATGGCTGCCAGGTCACAAACTTTCTCATTTTACAGCTAAACAGTACAATACAGGATGTTTCTGAAAACATTTGAGGCGAGAAATAGGCATTACAGTAACAGAATATTAATTCATATTTGATCAGCGCTGCCTAGTTTGACTGTTTGATCGGAGTTTGCGAGTGATTGACAGCTGCTCAGAGACGGCAGGCTCCAGCTCGGCTCTGATTGGTTGTTTTCCTCCGGCCTGTGAAATCCTGCAGATGCCATTAAGAGGAAACAGAGTAACATGATTTTTTTTTTTCAGATTACCTGTCTCATGCACTACTGTCAGGATATAGTGACTGTTTTATAAAAATAAATTTTTTAAATCATATTTGCTCCATTTCTACCCACTGCAGCTTCAGGTGCTAGCTATAACAGTACCACTTTCTACTGAAGGCACCCTTTATAAAGGGTTTATAAATTGTAATTAATGGCTTTATTAATAACTAATAAAAAACATTTGGGTTGCCAGGTTGTCTTTGGTTGGTATTTATCCTCCTCAGGCAGGACACTAGCATTGTCTTGATAGCTCTTTAGTTTATCGAGTAACCCACTCCAAAGGATATGACCTCTGACCTGGCAGAGTATCTAAACCAGAATCCATTTATTAACAAGTTATTAAAAATTACAACTAAAGAGTGATTCAATTCAATTCACTTTATTTCACCAGGATAATCCACTCACTATCAATACTGCTTTCCAGGGAGTCTTGGGTATACACATATTAAAAACACAGAATTAAAACTCAGTATCAATTTATTGACACTTGTAACTGACCTCTTAACGTTTGCTGTTGGCTTATTAGAAAGTGAGAAACCTGTAACCCTTAGGCTATTTGTCATAAAGTCTGCAGTTATAGGTAATTGCTCTCATTGTACTCGAATAATGACTAGACTAATGAGAGAGATGTTCTACAGCCTGACAACCCAGAAGTTGTCCTAATTAATGGCTTATAACTAATTTGTAATGCAATAGTAGTTTTTATAAATACCATTAATATAAAAAAAAGTCAAAACCCTTTTTAAAGGGTGTAATTTTTAGAAAGTGGTACAGACACGTTGTATTATATATTACAGGCTATTATCTCTTTCTCTTCTCCTTTTTGTATGCATAGTTACACACTGAGGAGGGTTGGAAATCTGCTGTGTTTAGAGAGCAACAACTGGTGACATAGGACCCTGAGGAATGGATTGTGTTGGTAAATTCAGAGGGAATGAGCTACAGCTGTGAGTGCTGAGACTCTAGGAGCACTTCATTTGCACCACAGGGTCTACCGGAGGAGGTGGTGGTTGTTGTGGTTGTGTGTGTGTGCCGGGGGGTTTTATTTATTTATAGTCACAACCTTAGACTGCACGGCCACCACACTGACAGTTCAACATCCACACCCACAGGTGTTCATTGTTTACCATGTTCACATTCTACATTTACATACAGGGATCATTTTTTGATCTGTTCAGGCAGGTTTGACTCGACTGAGCAGATCACAAACATTACTTTGACATGTAGGTTCCACGGAGAAATGTCCGATATGCACTACCTGAGGTATGTGTCATGTGTCTTGTTGTGTTGAGACATGAAAATCTGTTCAATCTGGTTCTAAGAAAAAATAAATGATGCAACAAACAAATCAGGTAGTTTTTCCTCCACCCCCACACCTGAACAGACAAGTACATTTCCCTGAGAATTTCCCTAAACTACACTATGTCCCAAGGTGACCTACAGCAGGAGAACCACTACAAAGACCATCTACAACTTTTACAGGATTAATGACCCATTTCTGGATAAGCAGTGACATTAGTTCTGTCTGTGGCTGAGTTTCTGTGAGGTTTAGATATGTTTGAAATACCTTTTTCTTATGCATATTTTCAACCCAGGTGAATATATTTGAAGTGGTAAAACCTAAACATTTAATTTCAACTCAACTCACACTCAAAGGTGATTTTTTTTAGCTTTTAAAATGAAAAGCCAGGTCTTCATTTTCACTAACAAAAGCATGGTTTCTATTTACTGAAAGTTTGCATGATTTAATGACTGTATCATGCATCTGTTGCCAACATTTAAGCAATACAGCCTCCAGGCTTTTATGTTCTAGTTGCAAAACAATGAGTCATCCCTGTATATTCAATATACACACTGCCCAAGCCTGGTTTAGGTTAACACATGGAGACAAGTCTCAATTCAGAGGAAGTGATGGTTTCATGAACTACACCCACCCACCATTGTGCTCACGTGCTTAACTCACAGCAGTGTCTGTGGATTGTCAGGTCTGCTTGTGGCTCAGTGGGATGGGGGCAGAGCAGATGCTGCGACAGGAAGTTACTAACATGGTCCAGATGTGGGGACGAAAGACCACCTCCGACACAGCTGCAAAACGTGGACGACTACGGGGGCAGCGACAGCACACATACACAATCCCTGTGTTGACGAAAGCTCAGTCAAAAGACATTTTGTTCATGTCATCTTTGAAGAAGTATAAGACAAATATGGACAGACTGAGATTTTAATCTCTCACAATTTTCACTGACCCTGTCCTCACTCACTACAGAGATACAATACTAATTAAAGTTTAGTTCAAAAACTACATTTTAAGGGTTTTACAATATATTCAAGGGCTCAAATTAGATGTTGTGCATACAGGTATTCATATAACTCTTTAACTAATTCACAAATAGTTCAACATTTAAGTGCCCTCTAGTGTTTAAAATGATGCAGTGCACCAAAGTGACAACAAAAGCTGTCAGTGAGCCACTATTTTGAAAACAGTGATTTTTTTTATTATTATTAATAATAAGTAAGAATGAATTTTACTCTGAAATACAAAAGTTAACATTGGAAATGAACAAAAGGTAAAAATGCAAGATGCAATTTTATCAAAACAACAAGTCAATTAGCTTTCAAATCAAAGATGAATGAGTTATAAACAAAATCCTGTGATGCAAATCTGTATGATGTCCATGCCGACAACGCTAAGAGAAAGAGAACAAAATAGAATACCAGCAGAACTTATTTACCATAACTACATAAAGGCACCAATCAAGCTTCCCAAACAGATGACAAAATGAAATTGCTTAATAGGATCTATGTATCCACAGGGGCCGGTCTAAGGGCCTGTTTCTTCGCTACTCCATTAATAGAGTTTCCGCTCTCTGGACTGCAGACCTCCAGAGGGCTGTATGGTATCCACTTCTGAGCAAAGTGAGGGCCTTTTATGTCTCCCCTGTCAGCAGTTTTTACAGTCCATTAAAGAAAGCCACTAATCCTCATCGTCCTCTTCATCAATTAAGACCAACTTCCGTCTACGCTTCACAGGAGCAGAGATATCCTCCCTGTCTGAATCTGCATCACCGTTAGTTTCCATATCCATTGCAGTGGCGGAGTCATCTTCTGTAAAGACAGTCATGTGTGAGACAAAATGCTGCATGATTAAACACCACTATTATCAGAGACTCATTACTGGTCCTGGACAGCTGTAGCACAGATGTTAAAGGTGCAGTGTGTAAGATTTGGCGGCATCTAGAAGAGGACCTGCTCCTTATGTGGATATAAACGCCTTATTCTAAGGTAACAAAAACACGATTCTTATTATCAGGTGATTATACACTAAAGAAAACATACTTATTAATATCATATTCCATTTCTGCCAATAGATCCCCCTAATTGTTACACACTGTTCCTTTAAGTTTAGCATGAAATAAGGAAAGTCAACATACTATTAAGCTTTAGTTTTACAAGTTTTCTGGCTGGGTGCCCAGACTTATCATTAACACACAATAACGCATTAAAACACCAAACAGTAAAATACCATTGTCCTCATCATCGTCCAACACTCTGCTTCTTTTAGTTGAGCTCTTCTTCTTCTGGGACCTGGTGTGAACAGGAATAGATTAGGAATTAAGTAGTGTTTAGAAATAAAAATAGACATTTCTCAGCTGTGGTTTGGCTTAAGTGATTAACAAAAAAACACAGGGCGATGCCTCACCTCTCAAGTGTACCGTCTGTATCCTCAGTAGGAGTGAAATCTGACACCGGAGCTAAAAACAACAACAAAAAGTTGCATAATTTGAGCAAAGTCATATCAATCCTTGACTCATCTTTGACTAGAAGTAGATTTAAGCAAACAGATTTCAACTGGTAGAAAATGCTGCAGGGTCCCTCCCGGGATTAGCCAGCCTTGCAGTGGCTTCACATCTCGCTTCAAAGGCATCTAAACTATTTTTTAAACCAGCATACCAAAGGAATCTTATTGTTGTTGTGATTCTAATTTGCCTTTTTTAACCTTGATGTGTTGCTGATTTTTTAATGTTCGTTATGTCCGACATTGTGAGATGCAAAACAAGGGAGAAAGGTTCTTTACAATCACATTGCCGCTTCTCCAGTTCCAGGCTAAAACAACACTTGATTGTGAGAACTTTGCCATTGCAGAGGATTTCTGTTATATTCTCAAGATATTGAAGCATGCAATACTACATTCTTGGCTGGTAGATTAGCCAAAGCAGGCTATTCTAATAGCCAGGTAACTTAACACTTAACACAGAGCTGTAATTAACTGCTGTCATCTGAGACATCTGAAGCTCCCACACATACCTGTACGCTCTGAGGTGTGTTGTTTCCTCTTGCGTGTGAGCAGCAGAGCTCTCAGAGCCTGAGCTCTCTGTTCACCTGAGACCTCCTCCTCCTCCTTCTCCTCCTCCTCCTCCTCCTCCTCCTTCTCCTCCTCCTCCTGGGATTCTCCGGTTGGACTCCTGGAGCCGACTGGCTCCTCGCCTCCTTCAGGTTCTTCCTCTCTTGGACTGAGAGCTGCAGCTGCACTTCGGAGCTCGTATACACTGATCTTTTCTGGGATCCTCCAAAAGGTCTCCTGGTTACAGAACAGTAAAAAAAAAAAACTCAAATTAATGAATATGTATCAGCTGTATAGTATTTTACCATCAGGTGTTTAAACTCCAACACGGTCTCACATGAAAACACAAAGAGCAGATCAAATGGCTATAAATAGAATGAGGTGAAATGACTGGTTTGGTTGTGAAATATCACCCAAACAACACACCTGTTCATTTGCAGGTGCTCGAATTCCCAGTTTACGCAACAGCTTCCGGAAGCTCTTGTTGTCCATGGCGTCTTCGTTTGCCTCCGTCAGAGGAACGAGTGGCACAGCGTGAGAGAAACCTTATGAATGAAGCACAACAATTTCATCAACAGACCAAACAGCACTAATTACATCATGTTTTCACATAGACTGTAGCCCAAACCACTTGTAGTAGAGTAAAAAATTAACATGCAAAATGTTTGGATACGTTTTTTTTGGACAGTTGCACTTACCATCTTCTTCACGGTCCTTTGCAGTTTTGTTTAGAGACTTCTGTAGCCATAACAACGGTTCAGACATGCCTGTTACAAAAAACAACAGCGTGAAACTAATCCTAACAATACATAATGGAAGATTATTTTGATCTTGTAGTCGTAAAGATATACCACCACTGTCTTTGCAGATACACACATCTGTGACTCTGATATTACTTAGAAAAATACATTTAATCCATATATTTAATATTATCATATTAAATATTTTGCATTTTACCATCTGCCAATCTCCACCCAACTAAAGAAAGCACAAATGGCCTCTGGTCTCACCTTCCTGTTGTAGAGCATACACCATGGTGCCTACATCAGGTCTCCTCTCCGCTGTGGAGTGCAGGCTTTGGCTCCTCCTTCCTCCATTTTGTGATGTTTCCCTTTCTTGCTCTTCATCTTCCTCATCCTCTTCAGACTCACCCTCTTCTTCCTCATCTTCATCATCTATGTCACCAGGATCCTCTGGGGACCCTTGTGTTAGTTCTTCTAGGAACTCTTCTTCAGTCTGTGGTAGAGAAAGTGTAGAAACATCATTTCTTAAACTATAACTTATCATACCTGTTTTATGTTTTATTATACACATTTATATTTTTGTATTACATGCATAATTGTCTTCATTTCCCAATTCTTAATCCGGTCCATAGAGTTATTGTAAAAGATAATTGTGTAATGAAGTTATCTATAATAACTTTACCATTCCTTTTCCAGAGCTCTTTCCATGAGCGCTACGACTCCTCTTTTTATAAAGTTCTCGCCTCTCAGACACCAGGCCCATACTGAGCAGCTTGTCCACCACACGTGCACGGGACCGCTTGGCTGTGAGCTTCTTCAGGATATTACCCAGCACATCTGTGAAAATACAGTTTTGTTACCACTCAAAAGCATTAAGTATTCCTGAGACTGCTGTTGTAAAAGTACTGGAGCTGAGGGACAGAGGTACACTGAAAGGCTACTTGATCTTCCTCTAATGCACTACACACAATGATGACATGGTGTCAAGTACCATCAGAGTCTTTGTACTCCTCGTGGAGCATCTGCAGCTCCTCCTCCTGCTCCTCAGTCCAAAGAACAATCTGGGTACCTTTCCTTTTGGAAGACAAAACAAAATTGCAGCTTATATTCTGCAAAATATTCCTCACTACATTGACAGTAATACTCATTCAGTCTGGAGTACATACTTCTGTTTCTTCAGTGCTTTAGCATTTTCCACCAGACCCATATGCACCAGCTGCAATACCACGTGGCGCCGAGTGCGGGTGTTGTTACTGAGTAACGGCAGCAGAGTCTCCACTATATCTGGCACTAAACACAAGATCAAACAGTCAATGAATGAATCTAGACCCAAGTATGAAGTGTGCAAATGCATCTTGTAACTTATAATACAACAAACAAAAAGAAAGCAGACCTTCAGAATGACGGTGCTCCTCATAAAGGTTGCGCAACTCCTCTTCCTCCTCTTCAGTCCATGTTGGTTTCTTTCCCTCTCTGACATATTTAGAGATGCAATGATTAAAATAGCAGAACCCATGACTGTGCTATTTTGTAATAAATGTAAATGCCACGCTTTAATAAATGTCTTACACATGTGGATCTTTTACCTGTAACTTGGCAACAATAGTCAGCTTAACATGACACACAATGGCAGACAAGAAAAAACAAGCACCAACCCGTCTTGGCTGTAGCCTTCAGTCATCTCACGTACAGCTCCCACGTTTTTCCAGAACAGCAGCTCAACGTATGCCTTGTTGTTTTGTGCCGCCAGCGAAAAGAAACGGTTCAGCACAAACTTGGCAAAGGTCACCAGTTCCTGTGAAGGAGAGAGTTAAAGTCAGCTCCTGTGTGTCTAATCTACACTTATATCACAAATAGGTTGCTTGACAACGCTGAAGAATGTGTTTTTTTTTTCATGTCATCACTGTACCTTGTAAGCAGCTGCAGCGGGGTCGCTCAGGATCTTGTTGAAAAGGTTGAAGACTGATAGCTGGAAAATCTGTGCGTCCATTTTGAGGTCGACAGCCAAGCGGTGCAGCATTCGAGCGATGCAGTGGTTTGTGTGAGGTGTGTTTTTTGAGTATGTTTTTAATAAGAGGAGGTACGGACGCACAATACTGGGGTTGGAAAACCTGTGAGGGGTGAGAGAAGGGTCACATGCCCCATTAGGAAGGTCACAACAGTACTATTTGGTGGCAGGTTACTGTTACTGTAACTGTTTTCCTCACCTCTTGATGAAGTCCAGAAGGTTGAACTCTTTCTCGAAAACCTGGACAGACTCCATCTCTTCCTCTTCTAACTCTGCTGCATCGTCCTCCTCCTCGGCTGCAGGCTCAGGAGGAGATGACCCTGAAATTAAAAGGCAAGGTTTGAATCATAGACTGTATATAAGAAGTGGACGTAGTCACCGTGATGTCACCCATTGGTTCCTGGACTGCCGTCTTAGATTTTTGCAACCAGTGACACAAGAGGGTGGAGCTAAGTACAACCGAACGCTAAATAAGACATTTTTAGGCGACCAAAATGTTAAAATTAACTTTCATGAACTGAAAACACACTGTGAAAAGGATAAAGTTATAAGACGTTAACACGTACAACTCCCAGACCAGAAAACGCTGTGGTAGCGACCTGTCAATCACAAGGAAGCCACGTCCTAAAGCATCCCCTGCTTTATGGTCTATTTGACTCTAAATGGGACCATAATTTACTAAATGAACATCATGCTGTATTGAAGAAGACTTGAAACTAGCGATTGAGACCATAAACTCATGTTTACAATGTTTACTGAGGTAATAAATCAAGTGAGAAGTAGGCTCATTTTATCATAGACTTCTATACAATCAGACTTCTTTTTGCAACCAGAGGAGTCGCCCCCTGCTGGCTATTAGAAAGAATGCAAGTTTAAGGCACTTCCACATTGGCTTCACTTTTCAGACCAAGAAGCTACCCACTGGCTTGAATGCAGCATAGATGCTGTGATACAAAGGGGTCACGTACATATACATTTTTAAAAACTTACTTGGCAGGTTGGCATGCAGGATCTGCTTAAGGAGTTCCAGTTCCTCCTCAGGATCCACATCAGCTGAACCGAACACATCTCCCTCTGGCCACACCTCTCTGAGAATGCCAGGAAGATGATGAACACTTAAATAATTAAACATGTGTGTGATTAGTCTGAGGGGTCGACGGCGTGTTGAGTCTCACTGACCTTGCAGCGCGCAGCAGCCCCAGCGCTTCTGGTCCCAGTCGAACCAGCAGGGCGTCCTGCACCCGCACCATGGCCTCAGTCTTTTGCTCCTCAAGTGGAGTTTCAGATGTGGCATCAAATGGCACGATGCTTTCAGTTAAAGACTCTGACAACTGCACACAGAAGACAGAAGAGTATTCAGTGTTGGTAAGTTTGGTGTTTTTCACTGTGGACCAGAAAAGACTTCAGTTCAATTTTAGCCTTTCAGTTCATTGATGTTGGACTGATGTGTTTTTGGGAGCTCTCTGCTCCCCCCAGAGGTTAATTCTCACACTGACCTGAAACCCTGACGCCTTCAGCTCTTCCTCCACAACCTTCCAGGTCTCTTCCAGAGCCTCTGGACTAGTTTCTGCAGCCGAGGGCTTTTTTCCACCTCGAGACTTTTTCCGCCTCACCTTCTTTTTCTGCAGAGTTAACAGAGCTAGATATTCATGTTCTAAGCAGGTACTAATAGCAAGAATTTACACACAGACTCCAAATTTAGCACAAGAACTTACCTGAACCATCAAGCTTCTGCGACCTTTGCAGAAGCGCTCTAACATGCGCAAGAAAAGATGCGTTGACTCCACCAAGTCTTTGAGGTAGGAGCGAGGCTGTCTGGTTTCATCATACTTCCTCAGCAGGGTCAGGAAAATCTCCCTGTACTCCATCAGGTAAAATATGTTGCCTAGAAAGGGATGTAAAATAGATGAGGCAAGTAGGACTACAATTACATGCAAACCCTTTTTCAAATGGAGTATCCATATTAGGGATGGGACGATAAAGGATGTTATCCTGGATAAAATGAGATCCTAGATAAGCTGTTCAGCTTGCAATCATAGTGGAGAAGTTAAAAACAGAGCCTGAATTTAAAAGAAGTAAATATGTAAAAAAGAACAAACTCGCACAATGTTGCTATTTTTTAATTTTTATTTATCCTTTATCTATGAAGGGGGACCTTATGATTTATGATTGCCTCATTTAAGATTGTTTGATTGATTGTTTTTCACTTCAAAAGATGTTCACTAACAAAAGATGTGTCCTATCTGTGATGCAAAAAAAAGGCTTCTTAACTAAATGCAAGGTAAAGTGATTCCAGTATGTTTAAGTGCCATTTTAAGAGTTTCTAAACATATTTTTGATAGTGCAAAGTTGTTTTCCATTTGAGCTTCATTACCCAGAAAAAAAGGCAATAATTCAAATCTTATAACTCAAAAAAGTACTCTATCTGTGTGAACAAGAGCTGTTAGCATCTTACTTTTAATAACGCTGGAACTCTGACGGATGCTTTCATCCTGTGAGCGGTCCATCTCGTTCACAGTCAGCAGCAGCTCCTGATAAGCCTTTAGTGCCAGATGCATCCTTGAAAGAACAAGTGATGTAAGTCTGGGACCAACACGCAGATTTGACATATTCCTATTAACCTGCTTCCTAATAATCATCTTACCTGCGTGACCAGGATGTGGCCTCTTTTTTGTCTGTGAGCAACATCTCGTAGTAGTTGGTGATGTTGCGCTCAATGTAATGGAAGGCACGGATGGACATGGTCTCAGAAACTAAGTCAGCACGGAAACCGTTGCCACGGTTGAAGGCCATGAAGAAGCTGAGAGCCCAGAGGTAGTACGTCTCATCATGTTGCTGAGTTTGCTCTCGAATTAGACTTTCCTGTAGAGGAGACAAGGAAATACAAAGTGTTGAGAGTATTGTACTCACAACGTACCAACCTTGTGAAACGTTGACAAAATTGGTCCACAAATGTACACAGCAACTTAAAGATTTAATTACGAGTCACCTATTGCACATAAACGCATCAGAGATCTTCTTTAAAAGGATTTTTACGCAAAATACTTTTTATAAAAGGTATTATAATTGTAACTCTTTCAGTCCTATTTTCCATTTGTATACTATAGTGTTGTCAAAAATATCAAAGTAGCAAAACATATCGATACTGAATATTTGAAACGGTTTCAATTCTCATTTTCTGCAGTATCGATACACGGGTACCAGCTGAGCTTTCTGCTCTCTCTTCTCCCCGACAGCGGGTTGACACACACACCGCTATTCATCTTTTAATAAAAATCCAAAAATGTATGCCCTCAATGTTGTGTCTATTTCCCCGTGCAGCAGGGGAAATATCAAATAGCGATATTTTTCAATATTTTTCAAAGTATTGTATCGAAGTTAGAAATTCGTGACAACACTAGTATACTACTAAACAAGACAGAAAAAGGGTCTTTAGGTCTATGCTACAAAATAAGTCATTAATGTTACAGCAGCTGACCTTGACAAGGTACATGAGGTGATTGTAGCAGTTCTCCAAGAAGTCCACACAAAACTCTCGCAGGAAGAGTCGAACGTTTAAGGCTGAGCGGCGTTTGTCCTTACACTCCCGAGCCTGTCGATTCCTCTTGGGAACACGTCTCACTGCTTTGCCCGTGTCATGAGTATAGTTTTTGAACTAAAAACAGAAAAAAACAGAGATTCATATTTAAATGATTTTTGCAAGCGTCACTATGCCAAGATTATTTGGTATCACAGATGAGTTCACTACTCACATCATGAACATGTCTGTGATAAATCACATTTTTGTCCCCGATTGACTTGAGGCCTTGAACAACATAGGACCCTCCGAAGCGAGAGTGTCTGAAAAAATAACAAAGACACACACAAAGACAAATTCAATAAAACATACCTTTATTTTTCAAACTCCAGCACTAAACAAGCCATATACATATTGGGACATAAACAAAAGCTTTATGTAAATAGCATGCAGGGGTTCTATGACATGTTTCAGGCCAATATGTAAAATAAAACACATTTTGGCTCTGGAATAAAGAATGAGGTGTACTGTATATGTATATATATATGACTGTATATGAGCTTGATTGTACCTGGGTCCTCTTTGTAATGTACGGGAGCGTTTCGCAGCGTGCTCCTTCTGCCTCAGCGCCTCCAGCTCCTGAGAGTCTCTGTGCTTCTCTTCTGCTGAACGAGCCTGACCGGCGCTCACCAAAGCGTCAGGCGTCTGTGAGGAAAGAAGAAGAGCTCAAACACGGAACAGCTGGAAACCTACATGTGTGCCTCCAAGGAGTTCTACTGTCTAACCTGGTCTCTGAACATGAGGGAGATTATTTCCAACACGTGCAGACTCCACTGCTGCTCACTCTGGGCCGACGCCAGGAACTTGATCAGGTCGTCGAAACCGCTCATGTGAATGGCCCACAGCAGCCGATCATGGATGCTGGCATCATCGTCCACTTTCTACAAGAAGGGACAGAAGAAGTACAGGTGAGATGAAGGGTAAAGTCAAGACAAATTTAGCTCCATCTCTTATATGATCACATTGATATTCAAGTTAAAGTCAGACCTGCTCTTCACAGGGGTCCGCAGGTACATGAAGCACATTTCTGACCAGCAGCAGGATCCTCTCTATCAGCAGGTTGTCCTCCTCCTGTCTCTGCTCCCAGTCCTGAAAGAGAAGGAGTTGAGTCAGGATCAAGCTTAGAATGGTTTTGAATTTTCAATTAGTTTATATTTTATTTTAGTTTTGACTTTTCAATTTAATTTTAGCTTAGTTTTCAGAGTGCATTTGCTTGTTTTTTTTTTTTTTTCAGTTTTTCAGAAACATTTAGTATTCATTTTTATTTATTTAGTTTTTGTTCGGGCGAGGTATAATGTATCAGAAGTATGTAGCTATATAAATACAAAACACATGGAGAACTGTGTAGGGATGGCCATAATGTTAAATGTTCAATCTTGGCATAGCGCCATATGGCAAGTCTGTTCAATTTCTGTGGTTCAATGTCACAAGAGCTGACGGAAATTCATGCCGTCTTGTTTTTTTTCGGTAGTGATATATTATAGCTAAAAAACTAAAACTGAAATTAATTGATGTTTGTTTTTTGTTTTTTTTATCTTTTACTAGTTTGTTACCAAGGCAATATTGTTTCAGTCTAGTTTCAGTTTTTCTTAAAGGATATTGTTTCTATTTAGTTTCAGTTTACTAACAATATTTTTCACTGCTAATTTTTGTTTTAGTTTCAGTTTTATTTGACTATAATAACCCTAGTCGGGACAGACAGGAAGAAACACATGGATAAACAGACACATTTGACTGATATAATGTAGGTGACAGCTGAAATGAAAGTAATGTTTTTTTGTTGTTGTGTTTTTTTCTTTCAATCAGTGAAACACTCACCAGTTGTAGAAGCGTGTATAATGTCTCACTTAAAATGCCAAACACTGCTTCACTGGCAAATGCCTGAAAACAAAAGCAGGACACAAAAGTACTCACTATTATACAATACAGTAAATTTGAAACATAAAATACAGTTGTTAATAGTTATGGCACAACTTATTATTGTTATACTGAGATCACAATACCTCTTTACAGGCTTGTAAATGAGACGTCACTTGCAAAAAGTGATGTCTAAACACTGGGTCATCAGGGACTTTACCAAAGCAGAGCATGGCAGGCTGAGTGAGGTTGACCATGAGCCTGAGAAAAAACAGAGTAGAGTCATATGAGCAACAGTCACTAAATCTAATGACAATATCTTTAATAAACAAATTGATTATTTGTCCCCTCATATCATAGTCACAAGCATACATTTCTAGTCCAAGAGAAAAGTTTCCTGTTAGGGGTTATACCTGATGCAGGCATCAAATAAGGCCTTGTCTTGTCCATGCTGGATGATAATGGGTAGAAGGTCATTCTGTACAATCTGGCCGGCACCCAGCTGCTGGCGGACGTCCCGGGTGTCATCTTCATGGCGTAAATACCTGATCAAGTCTTTCACACTCTCTGCAACACAAAGACAGAACAGTTAGAGGAGGACAGGTGATTTTCCTGTTCTTAATCCAAAAACCAATAGGTCCCCCTTCCTTCTGATGTTGCAGGGAATGTACAAAAAAAACACTCACCTAGGCAATCAGCTTCCCTGTGATAGGTGTCTCCCTCCAGATAGCCGAGAGCACTGCACGTTGCCAAAAGCTCGCAATTCATCCTCAATCAGTCCATACACAATCAGACAACCTCAAAAGGTGAAGATTCAGTCTAATCAGCCACACAACAAATCAAGATCAACAGAGCACCTCAACAAGCTGTGTTTACTATGAACTTCAGATTGTGTGGGTTATTCTTTAGCCAGATCTATCCAATCATGCATCGCCTGATTAACCTGCTACTGTAACACAATAATTTCCCAACTTGGGATCAATAAAGTACATACATCTATCTATCTATCTATCTATCTATACTTTATTTACACGGCACCTTTCATACTGCATATGGCATGTGGGCTACACTTAGAAGCAGTTAAAGGTCCCATATTATGCTCATTTTCAGGTTCATACTTGTATTTTGTGTTTCTACTAGAACATGTTTACATGCTGTAATGTTAAAAAAATCCTTTATTTTCCTCATACTGTCTGTCTAAATATATCTGTATTTACCCACTGTCTGAAACGCTCTGTTTTAGCGCATTTTGACGGAATTGCAACAGAATTGCGTTGCTAGGCAACAGTTTGGGTCCATGTGTACTTCCTGTCAGCTGATGACATTCACATACACTGCAACCAGGAATAAACTAGGACACCTTTAGAATGTTCATGTTTAAAATTGTGTCAAGGGTCTAAATATTGTATATTCGTGACATCACGAATGGACAGAAATCCTGACAGCTTGTTTCAAATGCAGAGTTTGTGAATACGGGCTGTGTGTATTTCCCTGTGGATTGAGTGTTTCGATACTTTCACAGTATTTATATAGAACTTAAGCCTGCTTTATAATAAAAAAAACATGAAAATCTCACTTTTTTTATAATATGGGACCTTTAAAGCATCTTGACCTGGCTCATCTGACACTTGTGGAGGGGATATCACACTTGGTTTGCTTTTTGCTTATTAACTGGTTTACTTTGTGAAGTTTGATAACTTTTATGTAGGCTTTTGGTGTAGTTCTACAGCTTACCAACATTATTTATAAAATGTTCACTGTAACGTTAACCTACACCCACTGAAACCAGACTAACTAGGGGACTCACGTTACCATAAAGTTGACTGTTATTGTAAAGTACACTGTGGGTTTGTGTTAGCCACTGTAGCTTGCTAACTTGATCCAAACATTGCTAATGTTATGTAGCAGTCAGCTTCAGTCTACAGCAGTCTGACAGCGTAATGACCTTTTAAATGTTGGTTCAGAGAAAGAAAAACAACACGGGTTCATTTACCAGATCGTTCAATCGCTGTTCGTTGACAGGATCCGTGTTCAGCAGCCGGTGGTGTATAAAGTGTATAAAGTTAAGAGCTCTTCCATTAACTAATTGTAACCTTGGTTTCAGTCTGCTGTCTCTCGCTAGGAAACAGACAAGTGTCCCGCCAAGACAGCGAGCGAAAACTCAGGAAGCGGATGTAGAATGTCGTCATTACATAAACAAATTTGCCCCGAGTTCAGTATTTCAGGCAGCAACCTTCCAGGTTTACCTACAACAACAAACTCCAAACTAACCACGAATTGGTGGTGTTAGCTTGAGCAAAGAAGGTAAGATTAGAACCTGAGCCATGATTGACGTTTAGGTGTGCCAGAATTTGAGAATTTTGTGGAATATACTTGCAGTATATTATATATACAGTATATATATATACAATATACTTCACCCTTGGGTTTAAAGTGCCAGTAGGCAGAATATATTTTTGGCATCTTTGGGCAAAAATTCCATAATAACCTTTCAGCATATTGTAATTCAAGTGCTCTGAGAGATAACTAGACTTCATCCTCATGGCTCTGTTTTCAGGGTTTAAAAAATCTAGCCCGTGATGGGAGACTTTGGCCAATCACAGGTCATTTCAGAGAGAGAGCGTTCCTATTGGCTGTGCTCCAGCTTTATCATTTTACAGCTAAACAGTACACTACAAGATGTTTCTGAAAACATTTTCTGTGAGAAACAGGCATTACAGTAACACAATATTGATTCATATTTGATCAGCGCTGCCTAGTATGACCGTTTGATCGGAGTTTGCGAGTGATTGACAGCTGCTCAGAGGCGGCAGGCTCCAGCTCGGCTCTGATTGGTTGTTTTCAACCGGTCTGTGAAATCTTGCAGATGCCATTAGGAGCACCGGAGGACACAGAGGCACATGATTTTTTTCAGATTACCTGTCTCATGCACTACTGTCAGGGTATAGTGACCGTTTTATAAAAAAACACTTTTTTTAAAATCATATTTGCTCCATTTCTACCAACTGCAGCTTTAAAAGTGCTTCATAATTTTTGTTCTATGGAACAAAACCCTGCTTATAGAAAAGAGGAAATTAGTACATTCATAAAGAGTAATGTGGACAGACAAGATAGATTTGCTCCAATTAAGTTTATTTGCACTTACATATTCATTCATCATTAGTGCCAGATACACACAGCGTTGCAAAGCACATTCAGCAAAAGTCTTTTCAGTTGGTGACTTGTCAAATTTTCAGCGTCAACATTTCCTGTGTTACATGTTTATTAATAATCCATGTCTTTGGTGGTTTTATTGGTTTGCACTATAAGATGATAGCAAAGCTTCTAAAACAAATGCAAATAGGTTAATTTATTCTCAGCCTGTCTTTCAAGGTGGGTTGACCAAAGGGCGGCAGTGTCTGAAGTTTTGTTAGTAAGTCACATCTACGACTCAAACTACTACAATCCTCCATTTAATCTTTCTATTTCAGCCTGTACTTTAATACTCTGCTACAAACGTGTGGTCGTCTAAGGATTCCACGGGATTGCACTGTAAATCAAGGCCTCAAGTGGTAGGTTAATAAAGTGGCTTTGCTTAGCCGTACAGATGACACAAGTGTTTAGCAAAAGTTGGGTGGCTTAAATAGCACCAAAGTGACACTGTCGATTCATTCATTCTATACTGAGAGACTCTCTGCTAGACGATTTAACACATACTGTAACTAGTGGGGAATGGGGACTACATAGCTCAGAGTTTGAGGTTTCTTTCTATTTTTTTCCTTCTTTTTATGCATTTTGTTTTCTTCTTCACATTTTCTAATCATTTTTGTTTTTACTCGTCGTTGTCGTCGTCGTCGTCCTTGCCGGTGCGGACCGGCTCTCTCTCCTTCTCCCTCTTGGATTCCTTCACCACCTGATAGAAAAGAAACAGATTCGTTCAAATTCAATTTCATACGGTATGAGTAACTATATCAATATATCAAGCTTGTTATTTTTGTATAAATCATTGTACCTCTCCGTCTCTAGTCTCAACGGTCTTGATCACCACAGTCCTCTTGCTCATGCTGGCTGGAGCGTGTTCAAAGTCTGTCAAAAGTCAGATTAAAGTGCTGCTGAGATTTTTACATTCAGAAACATTTGCTTTCACAAAATTGAAGTTTTGCTTTTCTGAATGCCCTTTTTATAAGATTCACTTCAAAGGTGAATTATCAGGAGTTGTTATTGATCCGTGATAAGCTGTATAGAACAGCAAAGGGACAGAAGTTGGAGCATTCGGGGCTCAGATTGGCATGAAACTCTCCTGATTGACTCGACAGTACAAGAGATCATAAACTGCCTCAGAAAATATAAGAAAAATATCAAAGGTAAGCTACAAGCTTGTCTACCTTAATCTATGACTCCTGAAGTGCATTTCATAAAATAACATCCAATCACAGATATTAAAATTCAGTTACATGAGCTGCTAAAGGGTGGAAGTTCAAGATAATGCTGTTGAGAAAATTGACAATACAATTTGGCAGCTTAAATCAATTTACTTTTGGATTCTGGGTCTCTGTTTTGTCCCAAATTGCATAAACAAAACGTTTTGAATTTGCTACACCTTCGCTCCTCTGACTTGCTTCTTCTCCATAGCAACGGCGGCTGCGGCTCATGGGTATTTTAGTATTTAGAGCAAACCCCCACACTAAACTGACAGAAAAGTTAAAATACTTAGAAATTAAAGGAACAGTGTGTAGGATCTGATGGTATCTAGCAGCGAGGTTGCAGATTACAACTTCTGCCATGTGCCAAGCGTGTAGGATTGCTACGGTGGCTGACGCCAAAACGCGAATGGCCCTCGAGCCATGTTGATGTAAGAGTAGAGTGCGTAGTGTGTGTGTGTACGTGGGAAGTGATTGGTGAAGCAAGAGAGCGGCGGCAACAGGAGCGAGTAACGTTATCAACTCCGGCCCAAGAAGGAAAAGTTAACAGAGTTTGATTTGTCCATTCTGGGCTACTGTAGAAACATGGCGGACTCCGTGGAGAGGGGATCCGCTCGATAACGGCTCATTCTAATCTAACGAAAACACAACAATTCTTATTATCATGTGATTATACACTAAAGAAAACATACTTATTAATATTATATTCAATTTCTGCCAATAGATCCCCCTTATAGTTACACACTGGTCCTTTAAGGATTTAACATAAACCTTGTCACATTATCCTGGAGAGTACTGCATTTCTATGTTAAGTAATATTGAGGATATTGCTTAAAGAATATTTTGAAATGGGAATACAGAATGAGGAAAACCTCCACCAGAACCAGTGGCTCCTCCCACTTCACAATGCTATAACTACAGGTAAAAGGCATTCCCATTACTTTAATCATGTTATACTTTATTTTGGTTAAAGACAGCTTACCTCGATCACCATGGTGATTGCTCATGCCCATACTGAGCATGGGAACAGTAATCCTAAACAGGGAATATAAATGTTGGGTGTTATAAACTAATCTGTAATGAAAAGTAATTTGCTTTACTTGAAGTTAGACTTGCATAAATACTTACTTGCTTACTCTGAGGTTCGTAAAACAGTAACATTTTTGACTGTCAGATGAAAACTTCAACATCCAGAAAGTGATTTATAATACAAGATAATTCACAATAGGTGTACTATTAGCAATGTATATGTACCTGTCTTGCATGTTTTTATTTCATTTGTGAGAAAACTGGGTTATCTGGAGGACCCTAACATCAACGCCCCATGAAAAGTGTTTATGATTGAGTTTAGGTCTTTTTTAGCTGTGAGGCAACAAACATTCAACATGCCAATCTTGCTTCTAATCAAGAGAGGAATCTACAGCAATTAAAATAAAAAATCATGGAAAAACGGCAAAAATATTGAACCTGAGACACAGTATGTTTGTTCTCACCTGCTCTCCTCCCCCTCCAGCAGTTTACGGTAAGTAGCAATCTCAATGTCCAGAGCCATCTTGACATTGAGGAGGTCTTGGTACTCCCTAAGGTGGCGAGCCATTTCGTCCTTCAGGTGGCGGATATCATCCTCCAGTCTGCCCACGTTGTCCTGGTAGCTGCCGATCTCAATGCCAAACTGGTCTTCCATTTCACGCATCTGCCTCAGCAGAGCTTCATTCTGAAAAAACACAGCAGAGGGTGTAATGCATATAATGATAGATTATAGATCAATACAGACAAATGATGGATGATGTTTGGCCCCACCGTGTTCTTCATTGCATCAACTTCACAGTTGAGAGACTGAATCTGCCTCCTTGACTCGTTGGCCTCCTGCTTGGCCTGCCTCAGAGAGTCAGTGTTGCGCTTTGCGGACTCAGTCAAATCATTAAACTGCAGGAGCAAAAGATGAAGCACACAATAATCAATAATTATGTTCTTGTGTATGTTCCTGTGTGACTCTCAGTGTGCCTGTCTGCCTACCTTGGACTTGTGCCAGTCCTCAGACTCCTGCATGTTCTTCAAAGCAATGGTCTCATACTGGGCCCTGATGTCCCTCAGAGCACCAGTGAGGTCAGGCCTGGCGGTGCTCTCCACCTCCATCTTCAGCTGCTGGGTCTGGACACTCACTTGCACGTCCTGAATTTCCTGATAATACAAGATATGGACAAAATACTGTCAGAAACACAAAACTGTTATATCAAGAGCTTGTCAACAATTAAAAAAATGAACCGTTCTTCCATTGAAGGTGTAAGGAGCCAGTTTAGCCCTGTTTACCTGGCCATCCGTATCCTCCAGGGTTCAGTTCTTTTCTACACAAAGATCTCTTGTTGACTCACTTAACACTGCATTTCATCCAACTTCTATGCAGATGACACTCAAATAATCATTTCTTTTCCTCATTCTGAATATCAGCGACTGCTGGCCTTGCAGTTATTGCTGCCTGTTCTCGCAGACAAGCTCTCGGACCAAATTTATATCGTATTTAGCCAGACTTCAACTGCAGTTTAAAGTCCCACATTTTCAAAACGTATCTGAATTGAAACCTTTTTTGTGTTTACGCTCTAAATATAACATGTTGCTTAGTTTTTTTAGTGGCAGTGGTATCCACCCACTCATTTGTTTAACCTAAACAAAAGAGTTGAAGCTTGTTAGTTCAGCGCATACAATTACTCTGCAGCATCTCTGGCGCTTGTGTGCTATGCCATATGTGCATGTAAAAGTTGAGCGTTACCATTATAGGTCTCTAGAAAACATACTATAATAAGTGACTCTGGTAAGAAAGAACCTTTCCATTTATACAAGCATAGTGGAAAAGCACAGACAAGGTAGCATCACTTACTTCATCATGGAGCTTCTTAAGGAATTCAATCTCATCCATCAGGGACTCGATCTTCCTCTCCAGCTCCAGACGGGACAATGTGGCATCATCCACATCCTAATATTTATATGAGACAAACATAACTGCAATGTCATCCATTGAACTGAAACATCTCATCATTATAAATACACTTTTAAAAAAATTAAATTACAGTACCCCCCAGATTACATTTCAATATGCAGAAATTATTTTGAGAGTATGTTATAAATTATATATTTATATAAAACGAGTGAGTTCCATCTACTTTGAGGCTTTAAATGTCATCACAAGTTTCCTTTAGTGCATAGAGATATTTTCAGTTATGATGTGCTACATTTCTATATGGAAATGCTTAAAAATGTAAACTCCAGGTTATAATTCATAAGTTTTTTTTAAGAATAAAAAACAATTAAACTAAAGACAAAAAGAGTCATACCAATCAACAACAGTATGCATCATTTGCAGCTTTAAGGGGAATAATATTTCAATAAAACAGTGCCTGGCAAAAAAGCCTCCCCTGTCCTGTGCAGCAGTTCTAGATCAATGATGTTTTAGAAATCTGCCCTGTCATATTACTGTGGAACTATTGTGGAAGTGTTGGAGGTGGAGCAAAGCTGTGACCTGTTATCTGAGCCTGAGGACACTGTAATCAATAAGGTAATCAGGGTCCAGTGAGCTTAGCGTTTACCTTGCGGAAAGCAACCAGGTTACCCTCAGCATCTGCCCTCTTCTGGGCTTCTTCATCCAACCTAGAGGACAAAAGAGAAGAGAGAACAAATATTTTATGTACGGATTTCCTTCAGGCTCCAAGAACGAGTCAAATTTGTCGAAGAGCATCCTTTCTGTCTTTGGGGTTGCACCGGGGCATCAGCTGGCAAAAAGCTTTCTGGATCAATTTGTTAATTCACTGTCCTGTAAAAAGGGGTTGGGGGTGCGCCCAGTGGGACCAGCAGCTGCTCCTTTCTGCTAATGGGGTTTCTCTACAGTTCGATAAGGTCATCTGCACACACTCAATAAGGTTATGTAATATGTACACTTACTAACCATCTCTTTTGAAGACTTTAAATGGTCATTTTAATATAGACTAGTGTGCAGTGACTGCGTAGTACAGATAATTTGAGTGACATTTACAGGGCAGCTATAGAAAATCAGCATAATGTGCGATATGCTTTAACAAAGTGAGACAAAAATGTAATTTGATGCTCCTTCAAAACAAACTAAATGAAATGAAAAAAAAGATATTTCATAATGCAAACTTAATTACAATCCCTGAGTCACCGTGATGATGAGTCATCACAAAGTATATCACGTATTAATACATGCATTTTCTCATTCTCTGAATGATGGGCTCCATCTGTCCTGGACTGGACATAAAGTAGATTAGTGGGGAAAGCATTACATGTAGTGGGTCCTGCTCCCTCATCTTTAATTCATGTTGTGTTACAGGGGTCCTTTTGTCCTAATGGGGTCTCTGGCAGCGTCCCATCAGCACAGAGGGACACTGAAAACACACCTAATGGAGTCATTGAGTCACATTGATTTTTCCTGACGCTATTCTCACCACGCCTGACATCCAACCTCTCTTCCTCTGGTACCATTTCCTCTCTCTCTCTCTCCCCTCCCCACTCCTCAGCTGGCCCCACCCTGAGTCTGGTCCATCCATCCATCCATCCATCCATCCCCCATCCTCCTCTCATCTCAATGTGTTCATACATTATTGTGTGTCCATTATCACCAAACACTTCCTTATCTAATTTGGCATCAAGTACTGTGTCAAAGTTTTCTGTGGTGTCACTTTGCTGTCATGTACTGTTGTTGTTTTTTGTTGAATCCTGCCTCAGTAAACATGTTCACTCATACATAGGATCGATCTCTGATGCAGTGCAGCGTCCTGCATCATGCTGACGCTCTGTGCTGTCCGGTCATGTGCCACGCCCTACACCACCATCATTACAAAACCCCCAAGGACTCCCCACCTTCTCTGTGCTTAAAGTGGACCGTGTGCAGTAAATTATTATAACAGTGTCAATGAATGAGGTGATGGTGACACAGTAGCCCACACCCACGGCTCAACGTATATATAAATATTGGAAGGAGAGAGGTTGACCTTTGACTTTGTTGGGATATTATGGTTTGTTAGAACAAGATGCAACTTTCTCTGCAGCCACATGTTCTCTAATGGTTTTGTTATTTGCTCGAGGCAAGGCCAAATCTAATGACCCATCACCCAAAATGTCTTACATTATCATCCATGCACAAACTATCTATCTATCTATCTATCTATTTATCTATCTATCTGTCTATCTGTCTATCTATATATCTATCTCAATTCTTCATGCATCATACTTTTCTTTCTCATCATGTTGGTACCAACCTCTGTCTGAGCTGGACCACGTCATCACCCAGGTTGTCCCTCTCCAGAAGGTACTGGTCCCTCTCCTTTCCGGTGTCGTCCAGCTGGCGGCGCAGGTCCCTCACCTCCTCCTGGAAGAGGTCGGAGGCGCGGTTGGGCTGACCGTGCTGCTGCTGGCCCTTGAACTGGTTGAGTTCCTGCTGCAGTGCACCATTCTGCGTCTCCAGGTAGCGCACCTTCTCGATGAAGCTGGCGAAGCGGTCGTTGAGCTCCTGCAGCTCGGCCTTCTCGTTGCTGCGGGTGGTTAGGAACTCCTGGTTGATGGCTTCGGACAGGGTGAAGTCCACCTTGTCGTAGGAGAGGCGAGGGGCCTGAGCGCTGGGGCGAGAACGCTGTTGGTGGTAGGTGGTGGAGCGGGATGCAACCGCTGGAGACATTGAACGCATGTAGCGCCCCCCAGAACTGGGCATGCGGGAGGACACGTTGGAGTAAGAGGACATGGGGATGGGGTGAGGGCTCCCAAAGGTGCGCCTGTAGGAAGTTGAGGTATGCATTGAAGAGTGGCTCATGGTTGGTCTTGTTCGGTTCTCTCTGGCGCTGAGGAAAGAAGAAGAGCTGGAGGCTTAGAGATGCTCGTGATGCAACAGGACATCAGACTGAAGAGTGCCGGGGTGTTTTATATACACAGGCTGGTCTATCCCATCATCCTTACGCCTCCTCCCTCATTTCTCCTCACCCCACCCACATGAACCCTTCCCTTCTCAATGGCTCATCAGCATACAAGCTTTGGCCACTCTCTACCCTTCAGAGAGAGACCCTGCCTCTCTCTGTCTTACTCTGTCTCGACAGCTCCACCCTTTTAACAGAGCGTTGGCAGGAGGCCAGAATGGCTTCCACATTACTGCTCTGATATCTAAAGATGTCTCCTCACGCCCACCCCTCCTCGCCTCTCTGATTCATGCCCTCGTTGACACTTGTTCACTGGTTCTTGCTCAGTCAGTCTTGTTTCATGATATGATTCCACTCTGACTTGTAATGTTTTTAACTTTACTATCAAATGTGTGTGTCAGGGATTCTGTTACCTGCTTCTCAGTAAGAAACTGTGAAATTGAAGCCTAAATTGAATCACGTGGACACATTGATTTAATTCTTTTCCCCCCTCCATCTGTCTCCCTTCCTCTCTCCTCTTTGTCTCTCTCTCCTTTTACAGTAATGGAACACTTTATTGATATTCTGGGCATCTGGGGCAGCGCCATGACTCCGCAGTTATTTTATCCTTTTCAAATGCACTACATCCAGTAATCCCTGTTAGTAGAGCGAGAGTTGTCAGATAACTTTGTTGTCGATATTTCTGGTGAACAATGGGTTTTCGGCATATAGAGTCTGAATGACAGAGGTCAAAGAATAGGGACAGTTGTTATAGCAACAGTCCCAGTTACCCAACAAGAAATAGAGTGCTGCATGAATGAGTCCTAAAACCTGGAAATGAGTTGGCATTTTAGCACTTCCTGTTCTCTCGTCTGGAGGTCAATGGGTTTTTTGAATGTGCTTTAGTTAGATGCCTGAAATAAGATCTGTAGTTAACACAAGCTGAAGAGATTTTAACTTTTTGTTCTATATAAAATACGTCAGTAAATATCCCACTTGTGAATTTTGAAGCTTTTACGTGTCTTAAAACAAGTGGCTAAATGAGACTACAAATCGTCATCACGCCGACTCGTCCGCCTTCACAGCCTCGTTGTGTATACTCGCGCTCATGCGACCGACGTCTATTTTGTTTATAGCCGTATAACGTTAGCTTTTTACTTCTGGCGACTGCATTTACACTTCAAAAATCAGAAAAGTGGTGTAATTTGTGGAGATTATTTTACATAAATATAAACACTATTCCACTTGTTTTTACATTCAGGTATGTACAATAGTTTCAAATATTGGGTAAAATTGTAACAGTGTCGGTGAGGCAGCACCTTCAAATCTTTCTGCAGACCGTGTGTGTCCGTAGTCATTTTAATTGAGGACTGCAGACAGGCTACCACTCTCATATAGTTGACGTAATTCTGAGCATGCTCTGTGGCGACTGGGTGTGGCACCCTTTGTGTCCCCTGTGATGCTTAGTATACATTTAATCCATTTATGCTCTCTTGTATGTAATATAATACACAACCAAATATAACATATTGTGCCGTATTTGTTTCTCTTTCAAACATGCGTTCACACACTTCAACCAGCAGCCTTTATTTTAACACTTTTTCTGATTAAATTTGTGTCTCCTCTTCCCGATGGAGCATCTGGAGCTCACTGTAGTAAACGTATAGCTATCTCTTCTTCAGTCTGTCATTCACAAACACACACTTATACACTTGATTTTCCTCCCT
>CAKALU010010911.1:0-13516 GCA_916700995.1 Hozukius guyotensis | reverse complement strand
GATGTCTACTGATTAAAGTTGATCCAGCTACAACTTCTAGTTTCTGGCCTCTTTGATCTGATTTAACTGAACTGTGAAATGAATCAAATGAATTACACGTTGGCAAATAAATAAATACTCAATTCTACCACGGATTTTTCCTCCCACTGCTGGCAGCTCATACAGAGAGTTTTACCATCACAGTTATTTTATATTTCTGGGGATTTTTTTGTTTTCTTTTTCTGCTTCAGGTTGAGATGTTTTCTTAAAAAAAACCTGCTGCAATTTGAGTAACACATATCCATAAGTTCCTAATAATTTTCTGGGAAATTTCCGTGTAATTTGGCACTAATTAAAGATCAAATAAAGACAGTATTTTAATTGGTATACTTCCAATAATTACAATTAATTGCTGAGCTAGTATATTCTTTTAATTCAGTCACTTCACAGCAGCTCAGTCGGTCATGAAAAATATCTTTATCTATATTTTTCCACAATAAAAAACATGAAATTCTACAAATATGAAGAACGAAGTTTCAAATTCTTTCAAGGAAAGTCCTCTGGAAATAATTAACTGCTTTCAAACTCAACATAACTAGTAGCTAAATTAACAAGAGTAACAATGGAAAAAAAATGTTTCTGAATTTTCCATATAATTGTCAAATTAGGTAGCTCTTTCAAATAAACTTTATAAAGATATTATTTGACAATTAGTGCGAAATAACCTGTGAAATGAAGGGTTACCCGTTTACTTGTCTCTTGGCGTGCACTGGAAAAATAACCATCGTTGCATCTCAACTCTTTAAAAATAAAAATATTTGTAAACATTTAAAGATATTTTAGGAATGCACTGTTTTATAATGTATGAGGAAATGATGCAGGATGTGCATCAACAGGCTTAACAGGCTTTTTTTTATCTAATTAATTCACAAATGGCAAGTACAAAAATATTCTAAAATATGTTTGTATTTCTGAGCATCTGTTATCTTTTATATGGTTATAAAAATGTTAATGGGACACATACTATATATCCTTTATTTCTGTCTCTTGGTTCTTTTCTTTGTCTCTTATAAAAAACATTTGCAGGTCACAGACATATGAACAGTGTGCAGCTGCGACCTCTGACCCCTGATTTCTTCATTTATTCACATATTCTACTCCTGCAGATTCTATAGAGGAGAGAGAGCTGAATGCATAAACATGCAAAACATTTAAAACAGTATTACGGTTTCTGATCAACGAGTGTGTTCAGTAAAGAGCTCAGCGTGAAGCTCAGAGGAAATGTGAGATGGTTTTTCAGTAAAGCAGCAACTGACAGCGAAGCTCCGGTTTCCTACTGGACCCTGAAGTATGGGAGCACATAGCTACCGTGTGAGCGGTATGCAGTAAAGAAGTGACGCCATGAACATTATTAACATGAGATGTAATATAGCAAAGAGAACACGCAACTTCACCGACAACTTCTTCCTCTCTGCACCGACACAGACAGAAACTTATTTCAGACTATGGTTTATCAGTTTGTAAGCAGAGACAGTGTGTGTGAGTGTTTTCAGTATTTATATACGAGGAATCAACACGTGTTAGAAAGACTAAAACACGTTTTATCTTCACTTCAAGTTATTTAGAAAACAGCTGATCGTGTATTTACACATATGTCTATTTTTAGCCTCTGATTTGACCTTGATGAAAACCCTAAAAATAAAGCGTTGCCGCGTGGACACTGCAGATATGACATCACTCACCTGCGACTGAGATGATATCATTAAATGACAAGCTGCCAAAGGAGGCCATCTGTGAGCCCCGACACACACACACACACACGCACGCACGCACGCACGCACAAACACACACACACGCAGATATCGACTGCAGCAGCATCCACAGGGAGTCACGTCTTTTTTTACATCAGGGAACAACACTTGTACAAGCTGTGTGTCGTGTTTACAATCATCAGAATCACTTCCTGTCCCGCAGAGGATGAGACTATAACTGCCAGTCAATCCTGTGATGATTTTTTTTTTCTTCCATAGACAACGTAAAGCTGTGAAACTCAACAGAAATCTTTACAGAACCACCATAACAAACGGTGAGCAGCTTTAAAAAAGAAAAATCCAAACTTCAAGACAACTCCAAGAAAGAAGTGAACTACAAGTCCCAGAGAGCACTGCGGTCAGAAACATCCACTCACCACTAATGAAGGAGTGAAGTTAGAGGTTGAGCATAAAATTCAGGAATTCATCTCGACTTTGGATCCGATTTGGGAGAAACAAACATTTTGTGGACGTGGTGACTTGTAACAACACAGCTTTTAGTTACAGCTGCTGAGGCTATTCTATATTATAGATATCAGAGGGATGGACTTGAGTCACAAACTTGATGACTTTAGACTCAACCAAATTAAAAAAGACTTGAAACTCGACTTGGACTTTAACACCAGTGACTCGTCACTTCACTTGTACTTGAGCCTTTTGACTTGAAAATACTAAATTCCTCCTCCTCCTCCTCCTCCTCCTCCTCCTCCTCCTCTTCTTCCTTCCTTCCTCCCTCCTCCTCCTCCTCCTCCAGGTGTTGACATATTGACGCGGCCCCTGCCAAAGCAACGGCGCTCGCCGGGCCCTTTAAGGACGTAATCTTCCCCGTCAGCAGGTTGCTATGGTAACCATGGACCAACACACACACATTGACAGGTAGAGAGAGAGAGGAGGATGCAAGGCGTCTTATCTCCATAGTGTTTGTGTTGGATATAATAAGATAGAGATCCTCCACTTACAGAAACAACTGTCAACGCTCAGCAACGTGGAAAGTTCCTGTAGTAGGAAAGTTTAAAAAAATAAATATATAATAAGCTATAGTAATAAATAAAACTGGGGTCATGCTTTTCTGAATATGGAGGTTGTTTGTTGTTCACCTGAACTTTTAACGGACTTCTATTACAGCTGAAATTCACAATTACTTTAAAAATCTATTGATCATTTTTCTGGCTGCTCATTCATTTAATCTACAGAATGATAAAAAAATTAAATGACAAAATGGCCATGATGAGTTACGAGGGCCCAGGCCAATATTTGAGAATTTAGATTAGATAAGACAGGATGAGATAAGATGAGATATCGGTTCTTTTTGCCGTGACTGAATCCTGCAGTGATTTCCATCTTGTTGCCATGAGCACCAGCAGCAGCCGGCTGGACATGACAGCCTCCCTACCCCCTCCATCATCCCTCCTTTTCCATCATCCCTCCTTTTCCATCATCTCTCTCTCTCTCTCCCCCCATCACCATCTGCCCTCTATCGTCCTCCTCTACCTGCTCTTCCTCCTCTCCCATTTGCCATCCATCCCTCTACTACACATCATCCTCTCTTTCTAATCTGACATTTTTATCTGTTTTGGCCTAAAATTTCACACACTCCATCTCCAACACCACTTCCATCTGTTTCTCACTTTTCATCCCTCCATCCCTCCATCGCCTCTCACAGATTAAATCTACAGTTTGCACTTATAATAATACCTAAAAAAAAAAAAATCGACGTAATCAATCACATTGATGTAAAAACCCCGTCAATACAAAAAGGAGCGCTACATATTACAACATAAACAAACGGCAAAATCTACGTAACGATTTACGACTAACTGGGTCTAGATATGAGTCTTAGTTGTTTATGTTTTTTGGGGGATTATTTTATTAAATAAATATTGTTTTTAAATTAGATGCAATAAGTAATAAGTGCTGTTTGTTTTCTTGAGTCAGAGGTGTGAGGAGCCACAACGCTGTCTCCAAGAAATTATTTATTTATTTATTTGTTTATTTATTGCAAAGGCTAATTTGTTCAGAGGGAAACGTAATGCAGATGACCGGATCACATTTTTCTCTCAACAAGAGAAAATTATGTTAATTAATTTTAATCTGGCAGGTTGAAATAATACTGATACTGAACGAATCAGTAAAATGTTGACTGACGACGTATTTTATTTGTTTTCCGCCAAAATAACCAACCTTGCATTACAATATCTGCTCATAGTGACGACAGCATTATTTAACATTGTTCAGGCACGGATTATGGTGTTGCATCAAAAACAGAAAAAATCTGCAGCGATTTTAAACACTTTGTGTCGCGCGGCGGCTGCGTGATTCGTGCGTCAGGTGTTCAGACCAGCTGCGTTTCTGCTGCTGCCAGCCCTTTCTTTCTACTTAGAGTTTCCCTTTCATAATGTACATTTCATTTCATTATAACAGAGGAAGGTTAAGAAGCGTGTGGTGGTTTGTAAATAATAGTAATAATCCACAATTAAAACCCCGTACTTTATTCATACATGGAGCCGTGCAAGTCACTGCATGTTCTACAACACTGTCCTGCAAATATTTCAGAATAAAAGCCTTGTGTTAATAAATGAAGGAATTCTGTCCACAGTAAAAATGCGTGAGGGCTTTTATTTTTAAATGAAAGCAGGAAGTGTTGATTTAAAAAATAAATCTTTATTTTTTTTCTAACATATTCTACAGATATAGACATCGAAAATGTAGTAATGATGCTGATATGATGTCAATATACAGTCAATAGATCACCTTCACTGTTGCTGTGAACAGCGCGGCTCGCGTCGAAAATAGGGAAACCTTGAATCTCTAGAGGAGACGCAGCTGAGCCGCACGTGAGACGCGCATCTCATGCCGGCTGTGTGGCTGCTCTAACCTGTTAACTTGTTAGCACTTGACACAATAGTATGTATGGTGCTATATAAAGGAGGCAGGTTGGAGGAGGATGTCGGGGACGGTGGGGTGTGGCTCCACAACCTCTAATTGTCCAAACAGTTGCTGAAAGAAACCAATAATTCTACACACTGCTGCAGGTTTAACAGCTATATACACACACACACACACACACACACACACACACACACACACACACACACAGCAGACAGAGTCAATTACAGAGCGGCTGTGACCCGGAGCCCTAGAATCATCACAGCGTTGACTGATTGTTTCCTCGGCTACTGTTGTCATTGTGACGGCGAGTCGCCCCGACAGGAAGCTGGCCTACATCCCACTACGGACACACACACATACACACACACAAATACACACACACAGTCTTTTGCCAAAAACAAAATATACAGAATCCATAAAAAGCTGGAGTTACCTAGAAAAGGCTCCCAGAGATAAAACACTGTGCTGGAATAAGAACAAACGGAGCTCCTTATCGAGGCTTCCTGCTTCCTCTAATCAATCCAGGAAGTGACCTCTATTGATGTTCCAGTCCAGCGATCGGGAAGACAGCCACCTCTGATCATTTGCCAATAATGGAAAAGTACAAATCAATAGAAAACGTGCAAACTGCTTCACCACAATAACAACACTGATTACTGCCGTTTCTGTGACCGACGAGTCCGTCACTAGTGTTTGTTTTCATTAACCACGTAAACAGCTTACAGTTGGAGTTGTATTTTCGTGCATGTAAAGACAGAGTAACAACAAAAAGTAGATTAAAAACCAAAGCAGCTCATGAGTAAAGCATCCTAGTTTATCAGGTGAACAATCGACAGATTGCAGATGCTCCGGCTACGAGGAACAGGAGGCGACAACATCCGACACAAGTCCGACAACTTCCATCACTGATTTTCAATTTCTGATCATAAAAAGCAGAAACAGCTTTGAGACAACCCAAAAGAAAAATACTTCCACTATGAGACCCTGACTGACAGACAGACAGACAGACAGACAGACAGACAGACAGACAGACAGACAGACAGACAGACATGTTTCCAGCCTACCTCGGCTGTTGGTCGCCAGGTCGGCCACCTTCTGAAAGGCATCCAGGAAGGCTGCTACCGCGACGACCGTCGTCCTGGGAGACACAACAGAGGAAGGTTAGGATAAGGAGGAGAGAGATATCCTATAAAATACTATTTTAAAATCTGTTTCTACGTTGTATCTTTACGCCAAAAACACACCAGGCAGCGGCGAAGTGCAGCTCGCCAAAATACATAATTACATTTTTCTGCGGCCGGAAGGCGTGGCTGCAGGTATTCTCTGACTGCACTTCACTGCTAAAAGTTAAACTATCGTCAGCTTTTAGTTTGGTCGCGCTTTGCCGCAGAATCACAACAGCCGCTTGTCGCTGAGCTCGGAGCGGCCGCTGCAGCTTTCCATAGACATTGCATGGCAGCACTTCGCAGCTGCTCTGGTGTGATTTTGGTGTTAGAAAATTTGTTAAGTCCGAAATATCGCACATTAAACTGCTGCTAATCGCCGTGTTTCATATAATTTCGTCTATTCTCCCTTTTTTATCTGTTCTAGCAAATGTTGCTTATCATCGCGTCTTATTTTAATATCTCACTTGAGTTACCTTGATCTTGATATGTATATAAGCAAGTTAGATTTTTCACGTCACACTGAACTGAAATCAATGACTGCCTGAAAGGAAGGATATCGATCTAAACATGTGCCCCGTGTTACGGCAGATCATCGGCTGTATAGTCGACAGGATAAAACATGCAAAAGCAATGGCGTGGTCCTTTGATGGCAGGCACAGAAGCGGTGCCTGTAAGACGCCTTGTTGTGTGTGTGCGTGTGTGTGTGTGTGTGTGTAATCAGCTGTGACCTCTGCTGACCTCTGGCCCATTGCAGAATCTCTGGTGGCTGCTGCTGATCCGTCTCACTGATAATGACTTTATGGTGGCATCATTAATCTCTGCCAGCCTCAGAAGGTTAATTGAGTTGTGCATGTGTGCATGTGTGCATGTGTGTCTGCAGGTGGATGTTGGTGGGTGGTTAATGGCTGGAAGGGCTGAGTGTATGTGTGTGTTATTGTTCATGATGAATTAAGTGTATGTTTGCAGTTTGTATGTGCACGTTTCTCTACATGTTTGTGTGTACACGACCTTCAGTGTGTGTGTGTGTGTGTGTGTGTGTGTGTGTGTGTGTGTGCCGGGGACGAGGCGACAGAACAGGAGAGGTGAACCTGACATTTAAACACTTAATGAAGCCGACTGATTGGATTTTCATGAGCTCAGGTTACACAGAGACTCTCAACGTGTGTGTATTTGTGTGTGTACTACCTGTGCACACATTTATTCATGCCTGTTGGAGCGGCCAACATGTAACAACACCAGCGAAGGAGTTAACCTTTTTTTTTTGTCTCTTTCTTTTCGTCATTGACGACCTGTGTCTCGGAGCAACTGGTAGTATTTTAATCTCATGGAAATGTGTTATTTAAATGTGTTATTTTCTATGATTTGTGTGTTGGTTGTGTGTTTTTTCATCTATAACTTGCATTACCTGAGCTGTGACTGCAGCTTGCTGGCCTTGCTGACGAAGTCGTCCCAGACAGGATAACTGCCCTGAAGAGAGAAGAGAAGAAACATTTTTAAGAGATGTCAGAAGGATGGATTTAAAATCTATTTTAATCTATTACTATAATTTCAAGTTTTGCTGTGACTAAAACACCGTATTCAATGTGGATCGATCGTGTCTGGCAGATTAATAAGGTCAGTATCTGTGCTGATAGAAATTAATCAGGTCAGCGTGTCACTGGGCAACCTGATCTCTTGGGAAGGCGTATAAATAGCAGGATGTTTTAAGGACATTCTGCATGTCACGAGAGCGCATTTTAGGCTTTTTTTGCGTGTCATTTAGACGCCACGTCGTTACCGTGAAACAGCCGTGGTTATGTTTAGGTAACAAAACCACTTAGTTAGGTTTAGGAAAAGCATTATGTCTCCAGAGCATTTTAAAAGATCACTGAAATCACTTCTTCTAACCAAACCGTCGGGGAGGTGGAGCATGAAAACCCGAAAGATGGTGACGAGAGGTTAACGTCACGCTGCCGTAAAGTGGTATAGGTGCCGTTGTATCGGAGCCGTTTTGCGAGTACGAGTACATGAGCACAGAATCGGACCCAATACCCAATACTGGTATCGCTGCATCCCTATTTTTATGTCTAAAATGATTGATAGATACATACAAATCATGTATATTACATTACTGTAATTATTTTTATTATCATTACCGTAGTTCATCAAATAGCACTTGGAAATAGCTAACAGCCAGAATACATGTTTTCTTTCATTTTTAGATGGAAGGAAACAGGAAGTGTGGGGAGAGAGACGGGGGATATGATTGGTTGACGCTTCACCGCGTCATTGGAGCGCTGAAAAAAGTTGAGACCAGCTCAACTTTGATTTGTAGCGCGGCGGCGCGCCCGTCATACATCAGCAACGAGTGTTGGGCGTCAGTTTGCAGCTTCATGTCACCGGCTACTACTGAAAGTGACGTAGACCGTTACTGTGTTGCTCGCACAGCTTCACACTACCAATAATCTCCATCATGCTCTTATTTTGTTTGCAATATTTCTTTTCAAGTAGGCACACAGTTTTCCATTTCTTTTCATATTAATTTACATTAAATATTCTCAACTAAAACAACAAATTCCTCCTCACATAAAGTTGAGCCCATGTAAAGATCCTCAGGCTCAACCAAACCACATAAATCCTGAGCATCAGCTGCAGCAGTGAGCCAACAGACAACAAGGAGACGGATCAATACAACGATCCATACGCCCCACCCGCCCCAGCAGCACGTCTAGAGGAAGCCAAACAAGCGCCCCCCCAGGCATGCCAATACAGTTTGGGTCCACTGAGTTCAACATGAGACCGATACAGAGACTGAGCTGAGCGCTGCAGTGCAGTACGAGTGTTCAGAAAGTCGGCTGCATGGAGGGAAACACACTGAGCGTCTGCAGCCAGACACACAAAGACAGAAGAAACTGGGGTACGCTTCTAATGTCAGCGGGAGTCCCCTGGTGGTTTTGGGGAGGGTGGGGCTTTTTTTTTACTGCAGTGAAACATCTGAGGCGTCTTCACTCAGTGGATTCTGTAGACTCAGAACGGAGACACCAATTTAAATAAAATAATCCCAGAATTAAGACACACTTTAAAAACCTACATTTATGCTCTAATTGTGTATTAATATAATATACTTAAAGGCCAGGATTACTTCACATAAGACCAGAGAGCAACAGCCTGAAACAAAGATCATTGAGATGAATCAACATCTCTTAGCCAAAAATGGGAATTATAGATAATTTTTTTCATGTTTTATGTTATTTTACTTCCGTGCTATAAAAAGAAATAAAGATTACTTTCTTACATTAAAAGGGCAATAAAAGTAGAACCCTATATCTCTAAAAGTATGTAGACATCGGGGTACTTTTGTGTACTTTTGTTCTGGAGCTGTTTTTCAAGGTTTGGGCGAGGACACAGGTAATCGCTTGTCCACACATCGGAGCTGTTTTTAAGACGATATATTGGACAGATTTTTGTGTTAAAGGATGGCTCAGCTTTCCTAAAGTCTATTTTAATACAATTATTGTGTGCCGTGTGTACGTTGGGAGAGTTACTGGTCGTTGTAGTCATTCCTCCTCTTCAAAATTTACGAGAAAAAAAACACAGATCTACGAGAAAATAACTTGAATCCTGGGATTAAATTGCTAAATTTACGAGAAAAAAAATCACAAATTTCAAAGAAAAAAAAAAGAATATTCTCTGAGATTATAAAGACACAAATTTACGAGAAAAAAATCTTGAATATTCTCTGAGATTAAAGTGCCAAATTTATGAGAAAAAAACTCACAAATTTACGAGAAAAAAAAATGTAATAATTTGAGATTATAAAATCACAAATTTACGAGAAAAAAACACAAATATACAAGAAAATAACTTGAATATTCTCTGGGATTAAAGTGGTAAATTTACAAGAAAAAAAACACAAATTTCCGAGAAAAAAATTAAAATATTCTCTGAGATTATAAATTCATAAATTTACGAGAAAAAACTTGAATAATCTCTGTGATTATAAAATCACAAATTTACGAGAAAATACACAAATTTACGATAAAATAACTTTAATATTCTCTGGGATTATAAAGTCATAGATTTACGAGAAAAATACTTAAATATTACCACCGTTATACACTGCGGTAACGTGAGCCGTCGGGTGCAAAATATATTAATTATTGTAGTATTTATTTATGTTTATAAAAGAACACATGTATATGTATCGTCCAGGACCGCGTCGCCTCGCTCAGAGGTCGTCTTTACCATAAGAACACGTGAATTTATGACTTTATAATATCAGAGAATATTCAAGTTTATTCTAAGGTTCAAGGTTTGTAAATTTGAGGGTTTCCACTCTTAAATTCACCAAATTCATCTTGGACAATGTTTGTTCTCAGAATATTACCCTACAACGGCCCGAATACGGCGACATATAGAGGAATGTGGATTTTGTCCCGCTATGAGTGGGTTTCTTCACTTCCAGTATGGAAAGGAGGGACAATTACAACTAATAACTCGCTAAACATACACATGGTATATAGGAGTATTGTATTAAGATCCATCTGCTCCGGTAGGAAGCTGCACTCTGTGGGCGTTGCCTTTTGTCAGCGTCATCATCATCCAACGCGGCGCACAGCCCAGCTGAGCGGCGCTGGGTGTGTTCAGCCTTGTTCTGTTCTGTTTGTGAGAGTGATGCCCCGGCGTCATCGCCTGGCTACCGTTGCTATGGTAACGCTGCTGCTGCAGCTGCAGCTGCAGAGAGGCTTCAGACAGAGAGGGATATTTGTGGGGAGGGGTGGGTCACACGTGCATTCATCCTCACCCAAACACACACACACACACTAGTTTTTTTCTGTCACACATTTTGCTTTCTTTGTTTCTCTCACATTCAACACGTATATGGCTTCTTCTTCTTCTCTTGCTTTCATGAACACACACACAATCATTTTTTCTCATAAACTGCCGTTTCATCCTCTGCTCTTTATTACTCATTCATCATTTCCTCTCTACTACACTATATATACGACATACCTACATCTCATTACATCCTCTCTCTCTCTCTCTCTCTCCCGAACACACCGAGGCGAGGCAATGGCGAGGGCAGGGCCGCTGCATCAATCAGTCACTGAGGACATAAATTGTCACCGTGGCAACAACCGGAGGCAGCAGCAGCAGCAGCAGCCTGCCGGTCCTTCAGGAATCCTCTGCTCTGTTTGTTTGGCTCTGTGAGCGACTGCACCGGCTTTAAAACTAGAAATCCCTGTTTGTTTCTTCTTTACCGCTGATCCTGTGAGACAATAACAACTAATCTGATTCCTCTACCTTCAGCATGACTGTGTGATTCTGTGGCGTTAAAGCCAAGAAGAAAAAAAAAAGCCCGAGGAGATGAGTGAATACCAGTCCACTGAGTCCAGACGGCTACTTTACTCTAAAAGGTCCCCTTGGTGGATCAAACTGGGGATGTTTAGACCTGAACCCAGAGGAACAGGAACATAAAAGGTGGACATTTGTCATTGGAGGAATGTCAGACAGGTGAAGGGGAACCGTTGCCTTGTTTTGCCATTCCACTAGAACGAATACAGATTTTTGTATCCTGAACTAAAAACAGAATTTGGCACTTGTTCAGTTATTTGCTTTCTTGCTGAGAGTCAGATGAGAAGCTTGATATCACGCTCATATCTGTACAGTAAAGCTTAGCTCATTCAGACTGGGGAAAAAAGGGCTCACTAATTAACACATCCTATATCTCCTTTGTTCAATGTGTACAAAAACTGATGTGTAAAAACGTCAAGTTGGGGTTTTTACGGGGGTTTATGTGCCGGACTCTCGCAGTTGCCGGGTTACAGCTTGCAGCCAAGAAATAGTCCAGCACATAACCCCAATAAAACAGCCAATTGTTGTTGTTACACTTTGTTTTTTTGTACAGATTTAACAAACGAGATATAACGTGTTAATCAGTGAGTTTTAGAGCTGCTGGTAGCTGGCTTTTGTTAGTTTTAGACAGAGCCAGGCTAGCTGTTTCCCCCTGTTTCCAGTCTTTATGCAAAGCTAAGCTAATTTAACAGACATGAGAGTGGTATCAGTGTTGAATACAACGTGTATTTAAGTGTTCAAAGATGAAGCCAATTCACTGATTGGCCTATTTATTATATTCTAACTAGGGCTGTCAATCGATTAAAATATTTAATCGCGATTAATCATGTGATTGTCCATAGTTAATCACAAATTCATCACACATTTTTTTATCTGTTCAAAATGTACCCTAAAGGGAGATTTATCAAGTATTTAATACTCTTATCAACATGGGAGTGGACAAATATGCTGCTTTTTGCAAAATGTATGTAGATATTTTATTATTGGAAATCAATTAACAACACAAAACAATGACAGATATTGTCCAGAAACCCTCACAGGTACTGCATTTAGCATAAAACAATATGCTCCAATCATAACATAGCAAACTGCAGCCCAACAGGCAACAACAGCTGTCAGTGTGTCAGTGTGCTGACTTGACTATGACTTGCCCCAAACTGCATGTGATTATCATAAAGTGGGCATGTCTGTAAAGGGGAGACTCGTGGGTACCCATAGAACCCATTTACATTCACATATCTGGAGGTCAGAGGTCAAGGGACCCCTTTGAAAATGGCCATGACAGTTTTTCCTCGCCAAAATTTAGCGTAAGTTTGGAGCGTTATTTAACCTCCTTCACAACAAGCTAGTATGACATGGTTGGTACCGATGGATTTATTAGGTTTTATAGTTTCATGTGATACCAGTATCTTCACTCTAGCTTTAAAACTGAGCTGCTAAAACCTAAAAATCACAAGTTGCGTTAATGTGTTAAAGAAATTAGTGGCATTAAAACTAATTTGTATTAACGCGTTATCACGTTCATTTTGTCAGCCCTAATTCCAAAAAAATTAAATTTAAATTAGTTGATTAGTATCAACTATTAAATCAAATCGCCAAAATAATTTGATAATCGATTTAACTGGTTTCAGTAATTTTTTTAACAAATAAAAGTCTAAATTCTCTGATTGCAGCTTCTTAAATGTGAATATTTTCCTGTTTCTTTCCTCCTCTATGACAGTAAACTCAACATCTTTGAGTTGTGGACAAAACAAGACATTTCAGGACGTCATGTTGGGCTTTTGGGAAACACCGAGCGACATTTTTCACCATTTTATAGACCCAACAACTGATTGTTGGAAGCCAAAAATCATACCTGAAATTGAAATTTGATTAATTACACAGCCCTCAAGCTTGGACTATTTCACAAAGCTATGATTGTGTGAGTGAATAATTGGAATAGTAGGTGGCAGCAGGTGCTTTTATACTAAAACATAATGACCCAACAGTGGATTCCCCCTCTTAAAAACCAGACATCAGATAGTAAAACACATAAACCAGACTGATGTCAGCAAAGCGAGTCAAAGCCAATAAACAGGACCACAAAAAAAACAAAAACAAAGTGACCCATTTGGCCGAGGCGCCGAGGCCAACGCAGCAGCTCTGTCCGTGATGTTTCCATGACGATCCCGATACGGATACACAGCAGCCTCCCGAAAAAAAGAGAGCAGGATTATTTTAGCTCAGAGGTGATTAAGGCGACGGCTCAGTCCGAGATAAATGGTGATTAGCATTCAGCTAATACGCTCAGAGGCATTACTTTAAACCGCACACACACACACACACACACACACACAC
>CAKALU010010903.1:0-16471 GCA_916700995.1 Hozukius guyotensis | reverse complement strand
GACCCTCTTCTACATCCATGGTCTGTGGTCTATTGGTCCCTCTTCTACATCCATGGTCTGTGGTCTGTTGGACCCTCTTCTACATCCATGGTCTGTGGTCTATTGGACCCTCTTCTACATCCATGGTTTGTGGTCTATTGGTCCCTCTTCTACATCCATGGTCTGTGGTCTGTTGGACCCTCTTCTACATCCATGGTCTGTGGTCTGTTGGACCCTCTTCTACATCCATGGTCTGTGGTTTATTGGACCCTCTTCTACATCCATGGTCTGTGGTCTATTAGACTCCATTTTGGATCCTTGACATGAAAAAGTTTGAGATTGACCTCAAAATATCTGTGCTGGATTTGTATACCTTCCATTTATGTCCATCGCTCACTTTGTGCTCCTCTGGGAAGCAACCGGGCAAAAAGTTTAATAAATAAATAAGTTAATAGTTATAATAGTATGCATATTCATAATATTTTTACTGTTCAACACAGGACATTTTGGTAGACAATAAAATATGACAATAGAATAGAAATAATTGTGTTTTCATTTTGTATGGCTCTTTGTAGTCGGATGTTTTACTGGCAACCGGTATTCGCTTTCAGTCCAAAATGGAAGAAGCGTAGCTCTGCTGCTGGGAGCTGACGTTGCAATGTAACAAACAACTTTTACTTCTTATCAATATACGCACTTTGATATAAATGCATATACGCCACTGAAGGACCATTTTTCCTGTACACGTATATAGCTGCCCTTCTTTTTGCCTGAACATGTCAATACAAATAAAGTTGCAAAAAATGGAAATCTGACAACCTTCTCATCAGGCTGATTAATGACACAAAACAGCAGAATTAATCTCATACTTTTATAAATAGCTTATTTTCACCCAAGATACTGTATGTTTACACTAAAGAATAAATGTGTTGTCAAGTATTTACTGTATTTCCCACCAACCAACTGAACTGATCAGCAGTTTTAATGCAGGTTTGTACCTATGAAAAATATAGAAAGCATTACTTTGAATCACATGACTGTTACATCATCTGGATGAGCGTTGTATTTAACCGCTGATTGGACAGCACCTCTGTTTGAATGGAGGAGCCCGACAGCAGACACACAGGTGAGCTAACATGGCGTTTATGTAGAGAAGTGTACAGCCTGCACCTCATGGTGGTCCATAAACTGCTTAAGGGCGCGACAATAACGATACAACTAATAAAGAAGCTAGCCGGGGGGGAGTGGAGAAAGTCAGGTTTGAGTGTGTGTGTGATTGTGTGAAGGTGTGTGCACTGTAACAGCACTCACTAGACTGCACCTTCAGAAGCAGAATAAATTACATAAAGCTGGATTATTGTTGTGTTGGAGCACATTTAACAAACACTAACAGAGATAACAGAGTAGTTTGATACAGACTCCATTATCAGCATCAGGAGTGTGTTCCAATCCACGTAGTTCCTGAAGTACAAGTCAATATAGTGCACTGTGTGTACTCTGTACTAACTTGAGTAGTGCGTGAATTTCAACGGGGTAGGGTCGTCTCAAAACGAATACTCTGCGGCGCACTGACCGGAAATGACGATTGCAACATTTCACCGCGGCTTGCTACCCGCCAAAATATCTTCTTCTTCTTCGGGGGTTTTAAGGCAGCTGGCATCCTTTGTGTTTCATTGCTGCCTCCTTCAGGTTTTACCCGTCAACTACCGCCAAAATATCTGCCTGTTTTGTTGAAGAAAAAAATGAAAGCAGAGTGGAAATTACGTTTCCAACGTCGTCGCGTATACGCCTACGATGTGTCCTCCTGTTGGCTGAAAATGCACTGGTATGTTTACCTATTGTATTGTTTTATTCTGTTATCTATGTATGTTTGAATAGTGGTCGTGGCTCCGCCCCTTCCTCTACGTAGCCAAGATGGCTACAATTGAGTGTGAAAAGTGTCCAGCGTTCCACACTCAACGATTTGACCGTTTTGAGTACAACATCCGGGTACTTTGAGTGCACTGCATTTTGCCATACTTCACAGTGTGAACGCACTTATGCACTCAAAATAGTAAGTGTAAGTACGGAAGTACGAAGATTGGAACACACTCCTAGTTTTACCACTTCTGCCTTTTATAATTCAGCCAAATTTAGCGCAGTTTTGACCTATGATTAGTATGTGTGCACATATATCACTTAAATTTTTCAATATAATTATACTAAACCTTAAATAATGCTGCTTCGTTTCCGACTGTCACTCATCTTTTCTGCTATTCGCGCACTGCACTCCTCTCTCTCTTTCTCTCCTCCTCTCCCTCCTGCTCTGTACCTGTAGACCACGTGGAGAAGATCATCCTATCATTCTGCCTTGAATTAGGTAAAGACGGGAGCCGGCTCTTATCGTTCACTTGAAAGAGCCGGCTCCTTTAACCGGCTCGTTCGCCACCAACACATCCCTGTCTGGATGGTGCTCCTCAGGTAAACAAAGGAAAACAAGTTAGAAACAACGAAACAAACGAAGAAAACCTGTGAAATAGTCTGTTTATTTTGGTATGACTGTGTTTTTAAAGTAGATAACAAAATATGCATGAAAAGAACATCTTTTTGGGGGTGTTATTGTTTATACTGAAGTCGGTTGGCGTGTTAACAGCTACCGTTAATTATTGCTAACTAGTAAGCTAATTGTTGTCAGTTAGCGTAAAGAGCTAACAAGTTAACTAGCTTAATAACTAAAGTAGCAGTAGCCCAATAGATTCTTTGGACTGGTCAAAAACTGGGTTGTTAAAATCTCTTGAAATATAAACTTGCATTTTATCTCATACAGCTGCCAGTTTGGCCATTTTTTCGTATGTTAAGTGTACCGCAGTGTTGCTTGTTAGCTTAGCTACATGGTTGCTAGGTGACTGCAGCCTAGTAACGCAGGTGAAGTTAATTGGGGCTATATTTGCCTCGATTTTACGTCCAACTGCTTAAGTTTAATTACTTTTTCTGTCCAATTTGAGTCCAGTTTGTCCTATTTCAGTTTAAATATTCAGCTCAACTGCTTATCTTCTACTACAATTACGACAACTTTGACTTTTTGTTGACACCTGCATGAGGTGTTATTGACTCGTGTAGAAGTGTGCCGACATGTTGGTGTAACTGGCTTGTTTAATAAATACATTTTTTTAGATGGGATGTCCCTTTAAGAGCCTTTCCTCCTCTGTCTGTCTGTGCGCTTTTTTAGCCAGGTGCCAAATTACGCACGGAGCTCCCGTGTGGCCGCTGTGCTGCCCGGCCTCCCCCTGTCTCCCCCCGGCTGTAACTCCCCCTGCCTGTCAGCGCTCAGTGGTTCGCTCCAGTCTTCTCTCTGCTGCTGTTCAGCACCGCCCCTCCGGCCGGCGCGCAGTCGGAGCTCCAGCCGGTAACCGAGCGCACCTCTTCTCCTCTCCTCTCGCTGCAGCCTCTTTGAGCGTTTTTGCCTCCTCCGTCGGTAGGTCAGTTCTCTCTTCTTCTTCTTCTCTTCTCCTCATTCTTTCTTTCTTTGCTGCTTTTGGTTTCCTCGCTCTTGTTTTTATTTTTCTGCAGCGGCTGGTTGGATTTCTCTGTGTTGTTGCTGCGAGTCTTTACCGGAGCTTTTATTCCTCTGCTTGTTGCTGGAAGGAAAACCCCTCTTCTGCCTTTTTCTTTTCTGTTTATTTTGAGTTCTTTATTTATTTATTTTTTGATATTTTCTTTCTCTTTTCATTTTTTTTTTTTTTTTAGAAATATCGCAGGCATCTCTTGTCTTTTCTCTCTGTGATCTCTCACAAGATTTATTTTGATTTTCTTGTGTTTCATTCTTCTGTTTTCCCTCTTTTATCTCTTTTTCTTGCAGTTTGATTTTTTTCTTTCTTTCTTTTATAAAAACCAACTGGGATTTACATGCCTCTTAAACTTGAATGTTGCGCATGCAGCATGATGCCAGAGGATGGTGGTGATGATGATGATGATGGGCAGGTGCTGCACGGACAGCTGATCTTCATCCATGGAACTGTTGGTGTTTTCTGTTGGGACTGAATGGTGATCTCAGTTGTGAATCTCAGGGTCAGTGTGTGTGTGTGTGTGTGTGTGAATGTGTGTTTGCAGCCACACACACACACACGCACACACTCCTGCAGCCTGTTTGACTGTCGGTCCTCATGGAGCAGACCAGGAGGAGCTGACAGGTCGGGTTTGTTACTCTGTCATGTCCTCATGTGTAATATCAGCAGACTGGCTGTTGTTGCTCCTGGCAGACCTGAACCTCACTGCAATGCTGACAATATTTCCACGACAAGTCTCGCTCTTATGAACCTGCAGTCTGAACTATTTCAAGATTTGTTTTGCACATTTGTTAGACTGAGAATCAGATTTATTGACCAAATCAAAGATCTCTCATCGACCAAGGTTTCAATAAAATGTGGAAGGCATATCCTGGAGCATCAATATTTAAAGGAATGCTTTAAATCTTTTAGGTATTATTTCTTTTCAAAGTTTCAGCTCAGTAAAAATTGGTGCATTTATAAGTGCCACGACAAAGTATGGGAAACAGACGTCCACTAGTTTATGAATACAGGGCTGTTTTGCAGCAGACTCAAGTGTGACATGTTTGGAGCCTTTAAAAACTGATGGAATCAAAGAAATGTGCTTAAAATTAGTGAAAACACAGGAGAAAAAAAGAGCAAACATAAGAAGAAGTGGCTGTGAAATGTGACTGAATTTATCTAGAAATCCACCTCATCCACACAAAATAACGTGTGAATTTATAGCCACGAGCTGGACTTTATCAATGAAGAAAGAGTCTACCATTTCCCATGAATAAATTACCTTTTAAACAGTCTTGTCACATGAGAAGTGGAGGTTTATGTGAGTAGTATTGTCACAGGTCATGGCTGTGAAAATGTCTTAAACAAAGCAGATTAAAAAAAAAAAGGCATGTGAATTAAAACTAATGCCGTATAGTGGCAGCATCACCATAGTGACGTGTTTATGTGTGTAAGTGTCTAATGTGCACGGTGTGAGAGTGGAGTCGGTGTTGTGCAGCACGCTGCAGCTACAGGCAGGACTGAGAGTGTGAGGCTCAGGGGAGGAAAACAGTCTGCAGGAGCAGATCAGTGAAGCTGCTGCTGCTAGTAACTAGGGTTGGTGGGGGGCGATACCATGAAATTTGGTTTTAATCCGATACAAAGTAATACCGGGCCAGAATCGCTGATATCGATACCGCTGTTTATGTACTTTCATGTTGTTTTCCACTGTTAGTTACTTATCACATGCATGTTAAAAAAAAACAGGACACTTTTTAAAGGCAAATAACAAAAATATGTTTTTTTTATTATTTTAAATTGAATGTTTTTTTTTTAATAAACAAAGTGAAAACATTTATTTGTTGAGAATAATTCATGTTTTAAAACTTTTCTAGTGCAAATAACTACAAAAAAAGCATAAACTACCCTCAACCATCACTCACAGCTGTGAAATAGCTCCAAACATTCTCCTCTTTCTTCAGCCGTCACATGTCTGTCGGAGGGATGCTAATTTTGAAACATTTTCTTAACCGATAACCGACCCTCGTTAACCGATTATTAACCGATAACTGACAAGATTTGTGCCTCGCATGCAGCGGTGCGTCAGCTGCAGTGTATGGAGCACAACAGACAACTGAGTCCCCAGTTCACCGTCAGGAGAGTTACTGTAGCAGCCACGTTGTTGCGTGTAGTGTCGCGGACATGCAGCCACTTTCCCAGTAAAAGTATCCACCAGGTTGTCAGCTGTTTGTCTGCCCTGTGTAACTTTAGCGCGTGTCCGACAAACAGTGTGATTATTTGTGCTACATTAGCAGCTCTAGCATTGCCGGTGGCTTTGTGCTCGCCGCCGCCGCCACACATACAGTCTGTCAGCGCGGCGCAACTTTAACGAGTGGCCGACAGACCGTATGTGTGTTGGTGGTGAGTGTGAGGTTGTTGGTGGCGTTATAGCTTTAAACGTAGGTGTAGCAGTGTGTGTATAGTTTATTTGTTGGTGAATAAATGCTACAAAACTAAAACTCCTCCGCTCCGCACTGCTCAAGCAAGCTCAAGAGACGGGAGCCGACTTCCTGTATCCTGCAACTCCTGCTCCGCCTCTTAAGGTGGGCTGTTAAGGTGGACCAGCTTTTCTGCTTAAAGTGACGAGCTGCTCCTCTGAGCCGCTCAGCTTTTTAATGAATTATTAATATTTCTTTTAACCGTTTAACCGATAGCGTTAAAGCTGAAGTAGGCGAGATTGGAGCAAAAAAAAGTTATTTTTATAAAATGGTCGCTATATCCTGACAGTAGTACATGAAACAGGTAACCTGAAAAAAAATCATGTGCCTCTGTGTCCTCCGGTGGTCCTAACGGCATCTGCAAGATTTCACAGACCGGAGGAAAACAAGCAGTAAGAGCTGATCTGAGGTCCGCTGTCCATCTGCTGTCTATGAGAGCGGGATGTCAATCACTCGCGAACTCCGACCAAACGGTCAAACTAGGCAGCGCTGATCAAATATGAATCAATATTATGTTACGTTAATGCCTATTTCTCTCATCAAATGTTTTCAGAATCATCTTATAGTGTACTGTTTAGCTGTAAAATGAGAAAGTTTGTGACGCTGGTGAAGGAACGCCAAGTTCCGGTCACATGACCGGAGCACAGCCAATAGGAACGCTCTCTCTCAATGAAATGACCTGTGATTGGTCAAAGTCTCCCGTCACGGGCTAGATGTTTTAAAGCCTGAAAACAGAGCCATGAAGAGGTGCAGAAGTCTAGTTATCACTCAGAACACTTGAATTACAATATGCTGAAAGGTTATTATGGGATTTTTGCCCAATGATGCCAAAAATATATACTGCCTACTGCCACTTTAATCGGTTAAAATGCTTAATGTCGGATAACGGTTAAACGGTTAATTATTAACATCCCTAGTCTGTCGGAGTAACTGGTCTGCGTGCACAACACGTTCGTTGTTTGAATACACACAACATCACAACAGCAGTGAGAAGCAAACGGTACAACAGATCATTGTTTGCACAGACAGACAGTTGTACTCTTTGATAAAATACAGACGGGTGTAGAAGAGTATCGATCCTGTTGACGCCAGAATCGATCTTCAAAACCAGACGTAGGTATCGGTAGTATCGATATTTTCACATCGATCCGCCCACCCCTACTGGTTACTCCGCTCTGTGAAGGTGTTTCGTCTTTATTATTCTCAAACAGCATGTAGAGGATTTAAGATCCAGCTCTGTTGGTTCTGTATGGATCAGTCTGCTTGTTGCTGATCAGAAATGGAAATTGAATGTGTTTCAATTACAGATGTTCCCAAAACCAGTTATTAGGATACACACATCAGACATTTTTACTCTCACAGGTGCTTGTTTCTCAGGTTGAAGGTGGTGGAGCTATAGTTGAGCTTAACCCATGGAGCTGCATGGAAACCCACACACTCCGACACACAGCCGAGTGAGGACCATGAAAAACTGTCACGCTGAGAGCTAACGAGACTCTGCACTCACTATTCAGCGTGTTCCTCATTCTACTACTGCATGTGTTCAGGCTGCTGTATTGATAGAAAAGAGAGAAATTAAAACAGGGATAAATAAATAATATATACCTTGCATTCAAACTTGGTCGTGTTAATTATTTAGCGCCTCTGTGCTGATAATGAATAGACGTTGCTCCTCTTTGACTCCACGTTTTGGAGCTCATTAGTGTTTGTGCTCTGCAGCGTCGCTCGGCTCTGCACGCAGCATGTAGCCTCTAAGTTGTAGAAAATTGATTTTTATATTGATTTTTTGTTGCATATTTATAGTTTTCTACATAGTGAGTATTTCTGTTGCGGCATGCGTTCGTGTTGGGAAAGATCACGAGGTTCAGTCAAGGCTGAATCTGTCGTATGAATTTATATTCACAGTAACAGATGTTAAATCAACAGTATCAACCTGTTCTCACTCCCAACTCGTCAAATACTGACACTTTAGCCTCTGTGTGAGACACACCAGGCTTTCAGTTAACTCCACCTGCGTCATTAGTAGACGGTCAGAACAACTGACATAGTATAAAGTGTGCGATGGTCCATTTACTAGGACTTTCACCCAGGAGACTGCTGTTCATGTCCCGTGTGAAACTAAAAGTCAACGTCAACCACGATTGATTCCTAACCCTAACTAAGTGGTTTTATTGCCTAAACAAAAAGAAAAAAACATTATATGCATGTAACGAGCGTATATTGACACGCCGTCCCTGACACGTACAAAACTGATGCTAGAGGGCTACCCCAAGCCGACCCAGTCGCCAGAAAACATTTTGGCATTTTCTGCAAACCCTGGATACGTTGAATGTTGACGTTTCTGAACCAAAAATATGTTTCATATCTGCCTCGTGTCATGCTTGCAGAAACGCACAATGACACGTGGTTAACGTTGTGAAATGATTGGTTAGGTTTAGGCAACAAAACTACTTGGTTAAGGTTAGAAAAAACATCACGGTTTGTGTTCAAATAATAATGTAACAACGCAACAGAACCACTATAGTTAGGTTTAGGAAAGAACTATATGGTTGGGCTTAAAACTAACTAACTAACTAATACCGGTATCGGGTATTGGGTCCAATAATGTACCCATGTACTCGTACTTGCAAAACAGCTCTGATACAACGGCACTGATACCACTTTACGGCAGCTTGACGTTAAACTCTCGTCACCATCTTTCGGGTCCTATTGCACACCCTCACGCTCCAGCTCCCCGATGGTGCGGGCGAGACGGGTCGTTGCACCCAACCCCGCGGGGCCGGGATCTCAGCTCAGCAGGCGTGCGCCGGCTCTCAAGTTCATTGCGCCACAAGGTTTTGCTTGCACCCTCTGACTCGCGCGTGCCTTAGACTCCTTGGTCCGTGTTTCGAGACGGGTCGGGTGGGTTGCCGACATCGCCGCAGGCCCCTGGCGCCTTTTATGTGGGCTGAGCCCCGATCTCGGGGCACGACGCGGTTGGGGCGCACTAAGGACAGTCCGCCCTGGTCGACAGTCCGCCCCGGTTGACAGTCGCACTGGGAGCAGGGGCCCCCATCCCTCCCTGGCGGGGAGAGAGGGCGCAGCGAGCGCTTTGGCCACGGCCCCGGGAAGCACCTTCGCCCGGAGCCTTTCCAAGCCGACCTAGAGCCGGTCACGGTGCACCGCCTCGTATGCGGACTCCCCAGCCTGCCGTGTGTCGCTTGAACCCTCCAGCTGGCTGTTAACGAGGGTCTTTTGGCACAGAGAAGTACTCGTATCGGTACTCGTATCGGTACTCGTATCGGTTCTCGGTATCGGCGAGTACCCAAATGTAAGTACTTGTACTCGGTCTGAAAAAAAGTGGTATCGATGCATCCCTACTTAAAACTACTACGTTTGTACAGTGAAAATGACGCTGAACGTTGTGAACACGGGACACGAACAGCGGTTCCTGGATGAAAGTCTTCAGTTTGTTGGACCCATCCACCTCCCCTTCCTCCCGCCCTATGTGTCTCTTTTCACTATTTAAACTACGTCACTTTCTCTGACTGACTACAAAAAATGTCACCATTTAACGTAGCCGTGGTTTTGCTGAAACGTCCAATGCCCAAATTTTTTGGCTAAAGCATCATAGTTTGAAGCGTAGGGCCACTGACCGAGCCTCTGGATTTGACGAGTCGGGAGTGAGAACGTGTTTACGGTAAAATGATCACATTTAGTGCTGAGTATCAAACCTCAATGTTTTTTTAACTTAAAATGTTTGAGCCTGAGTCAAAAGATGTGTTAATCAATTCATGAATGATAGCAGGTTCATATCACACGTATGGATTTTCTTTACGTTTTGTTCTTTTGCGTTGCAGCTTTAAATATCCTCAAAATGAGTTTGACCTAAAAACATCGTTGTCATCCAAAGAGACACCACGTTTTGTTAGAATTTTGTCTAATCTAAGTGGAAGTTGTTTGTCTCCTAAACTCAAATTAAACTTCCCGTCCACGCGGGCGTCCATGTGCAGCTGCTGTGTGTACGTTTTAGAGTTTATCAGGATCTTCAGACATTCACATGTAACACGTTCAGCCTTCAACGGATGCTTTTAGCTGAACTGACATGCTGTGTGTGTGGGGGGGGGTGTAAGTGTGTAAGTGTCTCGCTCAAGGTCACGTCATCACGACAATTGATTTACTGGATGTTTACGTTGCTGCTCGGCGGGTCCTTGATTCGATTTATAAAACAACCCTTCAAACCTGACTCACTTTGTGCAGTAATCTGTTGCAGGTTTACCTCGTGCTGTTTCTGAACTTTGCTTTGTGCACGAGCTGTTTCCTGTTCAGACTACAGATGTGTCACTTTCGCAAGCGATGACCTGGATGTCCAGCGTTCCCTCTCTGGTTCTCAGCAGCTGGAGGCTGAATTCAGTTTTGGTTCAGCAGGCTTCTCTCTCTCTTCCTAGTGCAGGTTGTGTCGGCGGCGGGGGGAGGGAGATTGTAAAAGTTGGGGCTTGCAGTCCTTTGTAAGTGGGAGATTTGACATTCTTTCATTTCACCTTGATATTCTCAGTAGCGTTGGTAAAAAATACAGAATGAATAGTGAGGAAAACACCAGGCGGTCTGTTTGGAAGAAAAAGAAAAGAAACGTTGTGCTGTGTTGCATGTGAATGTGCACCTATCATTTTATAGAGCCACATGTTTACTTACCTTGCGCGGCGACTGGATTCTTGCAATATAGTGCACGAAAATCCATCGCGGACCAATCAGTGAGGAGCTACTGGCAGCTAGGGGCGTGGTTAAGGTGTGTGAGGCGACACGGAGAGGCGACCGTTGGTTCTAAACATCAACAATGGCGGCTCCTGCAGAGGTTAGCGTAGCTGCAGTAGCATCAGTTCTGTCAGAACCGGAGAGGATTTCTTTATAGAAAGAAGAACAAAGAACGACACTGAAGGCTTTTCACGATGGAAAAGATGTTTTTGCTCTTCTCCCGACTGGCTTCGGCAGGAGTTTGATTGACAGTTTTGACAGAAGTTTCAATATGTACTGGGTTATTTTGTTCGATACCGATACCCAGTCTTAGAACTAAGGCGATGCTTCATTTGATTTGAAAACAAAATCATGTCCTATGTCCTTTCCTAACCACTTCTCCTTGACCTCGATGGCCATAAGGTCAAGGAAAGAAGCGAAGGAGAGTTCATAAGGACTTAGGAAAAAACTGGAGTGCTCAGAGAATCTGGCTGCACTTACACCAGGCTACAGATGTTTTTGTGTACAGTGATCCACTCAATTCATGCACAATTATTGCACAGTTAAACAGCAACGGCAGATGTCAATGACAGCCGAATGGTGCGTCGCTTTAAATTAGGGCTGTCAAACGATTAAAATATTTAATCGTGATTAATTATTTTTTTTTATCTGTTCAAAATGTACCTTAAAGGGAGATTTGTCAAGTATTTAATACTCTTATCAACATGGGAGTGGGCAAATATGCTGCTTTATGCAAATGTATGTATATATTTATTATTGGAAATCAATTAACAACACAAAACAATGACAGATATTGTCCAGAAACCCTCACAGGTACTGCATTTAGCATAAAACAATATGCTCAAATCATAACATGGCAAACTGCAACCCAACAGGCAACAACAGCTGTCAGTGTGTCAGTGTGCTGACTTGACTATGACTTGCCCCAAAACTGCATGTGATTATCATGAAGTGGGCATGTCTGTGAAGGGGAGACTCGTGGGTACCCATAGAACCCATTTTCATTCACATATCTTGAGGTCAGAGGTCAAGGGACCCCTTTGAAAATGGCCGTGACGGTTTTTCCTCGCCAAAATTTATCGTAAGTTTGGAGCGTTATTTACCCTCCTTCATGACAATCTAGTATGACATGGTTGGTACCAATGGATTCATTAGGTTTTTCTAGTTGCATATGATACCAGTGTCTTCACTCTAGCTTTAAATCTGAGCCCGATACCTTAAAATCGCAAGTTGCGTTAATGCGTTATTATCGCGTTAACTTTGACAGCCCTAGTTTAAATGTTGCTGCTGCAAGGAATTGTGGGACGGCATCATCTCCTTTCCTTTTGGTAAAGGATGGTCCAGTGTATCCTATGCTAAAGGAGATAAGAAAGGAAGCATTGAAGCACCTTTCTTTAACATTAAGAGGATTTGACCAGCTCTTGTCGTGGTTGCCACTTAGATACCTCCAGGTCATTTCACCTTCCCAAGAAAACAAATAGACTATTCATCTACAGCCCATGAGACTTCATCCATCCTCTGTCCTTTTAAATGCCTTTTTTTCCCTGATTGATTTAGATATTAAAGGCATAATAAAGAAAACAAGAATGCACCAGATTGTGTACATATTAAGATCTCTCTGTATCCTATATTAGATTGAACCAACTCAACTCAATTAACCTCCAAGAACACCTTCAAAACATGCAGCTATTTCTCAACTTCTATGCATATATTACATTTTCTGACAACAAGCTCTTGCATTTAATAAAGATGACGCACTTTCATTTGAGTTATTCATTAAGGAAACAAATTACAGCCATTCCAACACAAACCCAGAGTTACATCCCTTCACTTAAATGATCTATACCACTGTTTGTCTTAGATTCATCGAGCTGTGGGCGCTGAGAGCTGGAAAATTGCCCCCCCATGGCTTTGAAAAATGTAAATACAGTGGAAACTCATTATCTGGCCTCGTTGCCAGATATGCACACACACACATTTCCCACAACTGCCCGTATATCATGATCTAAACATCCAAATGAGCCATTTTTATACTGTTAACAGCCCCTGAATTAATCCCAGAAAGACAATCAGCATGTAAGAACCAGGATTATTAAAAAATCTCTCCAGGAGAAACTGTAAGAAATATTATATCTGTGGGTTTGGAATCAACATGGGGTCATTGTTTCAAAGATATTAAAGCTATTACAAATACATGAAATATAGTCATCGGCTCAGACTGACGTGTTTAATCTCTGTTTTGCTGATCTTCCCACGAGCATTTCAGCCGCTCGCAGCACTTTGAGAGCACTCAGTGGAGAATACAAAGACCCAACTCATCAATTTTTCTGATTGTAAAGACAGTCGGTGGTTTCACTGAGGCCCGAGCAATTTATATTAATGCAGAAGGAGTTTATGTCCAGAACTAAAAACGTGTTTCTAGAAAGTGCAGGATGTGATCAGAATGAATCAGTTTAAAGCAGCCGCCACAACTGGCAGGTAGATGAATGTGGATAACTTGAAATATTGTTTAACATGGCATCAATAATTCAATAAAGCAAAAGGAGAAAAAGTTTGTGTACCAGAAATTTGAAACATCTCTGATTTATTTTTTCTTTTAACGCTGTCACATTCCCTGATTATTAAAAACACACCGCCGTCTTATTCGGCCTCCTTCCTGTCACAGCAAGAGAGACGGGAAAATAAGTATCGACAGCTAGATATGTGTGCTGAATGTTTTGATTTGGGTGAACTGATTCTTGAATAAACTCTTATTCCATGTGGTCTTTGCAATATTTATAATATGTATTTTTGTTTAAATGAAAAGGCACACAAAAGTTTCAAAGTTTATTGCAGGGCTGTACAAAGAAAATCAAGATTATTTATCACGATTATTCATTGATTTTAGGAACGGAATATTTTTATTGCTCTTTCACATTTAAATAAACAGAGCGCTGCTTTCACTTTCATGTTGTGCTATACATTCCTGCTAATGTACAAATCTTTGTATCAAAGAAAGACTTAAAATAAAGCTCTTGTTCACCTGAATTCAGTGCGTTTTATACAGTATGTTACTCTTCTGCTCTGGACTGCAGCCACAACATTCAGGAAAGTGTTTCACAGGCTGTCCCAAGCCCCCCAGGAAGAGTGCCGGACATTGATGCCAATCTTCGTAGTGGCCAAACGGCGATATAGAACTTCTGTGTCCGTCACGTGATGCCATTTGGCCCAAAAAGACTTTTCCCCATTGACTTACATTGGGAAAGAGATGTCTGTAACTCAGAGGATAGTTTTTTTTTAGGTAAATCAACTTCCCAGTGTGAACACTCTAACAGTCCTTATTTAAATCATCAGGTCCTAAAAGTTGTAAAATGCATTAATAGCTGAATCCAGAGTTATTTCCATTCCTCCGTTCATGTGAATGACAGCGTGGAAGCTATGACCCCGTGACCGAGCCGTGTGACCGAGCAGACGCTACTGAGCCTGCTCCATGTGCCCAATGGATGTGGAAGATCGCCACTCAAAGTCGAACCATTTTGGCATCACTATGCTTCACCGAGCAACTCTCATAGGAAAGAACAGGGCCCCGCCTCCAACGCTGTATCCAGGGACTTCTACCGAGGCACCGTAGAGAGCCGCCTGACAGGCTGCTTCACCACCTGGTACGGCAACTGCACCAACGTGGACCGTGAGGCGCCGGGAAGGGCGGTGCGCTCGACGCAACGCATCACTGGGTGCGAGCTGCCCAGCGTGAAGGGGCTGTACACCCAGCGGTGCCTCAGGAAGTCCCCGTGGGTCATTAAGGACACCACACACACCCCCATAACAGCCTGTTCTCCCTCCTACCCTCTGGTAGAAGATACAGGACCCACAGGACTCACACCAGCAGACTGAGAAACAGTTTTTTCCCCCCCAGGTCGTAAGACTCTTGAACAGATAAATCATACGACACTCTCTCTCACAAAAGAGTGCAATAAACAAGTGCAATACTTCAATCAATGCAATATGTGCAATATAAAAAATAAATACCTTTGCAATATTTTTATAGTATCCAACTCTGCTTCTATATTTATCTCACTGCCTAATATATACTATATATCTTCTTAATATGCTTTTGTACAAAGTATTTCCTTTTATTTGTGATATAACTTAGTCTTTTTAATGGAGCTTCCCAGCTAAAAGTATTTCACACAATTGTACTTGTAGAACCGGTGTGACAATAAACATCTTGAATCTTGAATCTGTAGGGTGCGTGTGCAGCGGCATGACGGCTCCCCAAAAGTGACGCCAAAACATCTGCATCACCCCCCCTGGTAGCTGGAGTGTAGATATGCAGCAGCGTTTTCTATGAGCGGAACGTAACGTAACATCATGATTTAAAATGTAACTATATATCTGTGTTACAAGGATTTTAACTACAACTCATATAGAGAGTTAATCAAAGGATTTCTCTCATAACACACACACACACACACACACACGCACACTGCAGTAAGAACTGTATCACACTCAGACAGGACACCAACCACAACCTCACTGCTCCAAGGAAACCAACCGTGACACACACACACACACACACACACGCACACACGCACACACACACACACACACACACACACACACAGAGTAGAGTAAAGCAGTGACACACTCACACATACATATGCTCCACATTCGCTGCCCACTTACACTTACACCAGAAACACACACAGACACACACACACACACACACACACACACACACACACACACACACACACACAGTAGCTATGTGGACATAGCTGGTGCTGGAGGTGTGGCACGCAAACATGTCTGGTGTCAGTGAGGTCAGGCCTGACTGGTTTACTGATTACTAAAAGTGGGTGATTTGGATGATGATGGCGATCTCTCACGGTTTATGTCATTTCATATATTATGATATCTATATTATATCACAATAGTGCATTTTCTGGAAATCCAATTAGGGATGCACCGATCACACTTTTTCAGTCCCGATAGCGATACCTGGTCTTTGGGTATCAGTCGATACCGAGTGTCGATCTGATACCAGTCTTTAATTAGAAAAGCTGTGTGCTTTTCACAGTGATAGTATTTTCACAGTGATATTACTACTTTTACTAAAGTAAAACACCTTCCACCTCTGCATTAGTTTTAAATCATGTGTATATGCCTACTACTTCAACTTGATTTCTCACCTGAAGAGCTGATCTCCAGAGCTACGGCTCGCCAGGTCACATGTTTTTTTTGCCATTGTGGGTCGTATAGCTCATTATGTCTAGTTCACACTGCACCACTTTAGCCCAAGACAGTTTTTGGAGCTCTCCAACAAAAGCCCCAGATCAAATCTGTGTGAAAACCGCGACGACTTCAAGACTGCTTATTACAAGACGGCAAGTTGTGTGAACAGTGCAGAGATCTGGCGACTTGTAAGTCGTGTAGAGTGAACGTAGCTTTAGCTTTAGGCTAAGTTTTCCACGTCCTTCATTGGTTTTATTCAGTACACTTTGAAAATGAAGAAATGTTGTGATGCAGTTATGTTATGTTCCATGAAAACACGGTTGCATTCAGGGACTGTGGTGAAAACACTCTGGTGTGCTGCATTTAATGGCGGATGTTTCACTGACAACAAAACGTAACGATGCCAGAAACTAGCAGCTTCCTTTTTAACAATGCTGTTTCCTTTTGTGTTTGCTTGTTTGTCTCCGGAGTTTGATTTCCTGATAACAGAGCTCATGAATATGCTCCTGTGCAGCCTCCTGACTGACTGACTGACTGACTGAC
>CAKALU010010894.1:0-20524 GCA_916700995.1 Hozukius guyotensis | reverse complement strand
AAAAAGTAAAAAAAAGTCATAGTATAGCATGTCGAAAAAAAGTCATAGTATAGCATGTCCAAAAAAGTAAAAAAAAGTCATAGTATAGCATGTTGAAAAAAAAACATAATATAGCTTGTCGAAAAAAGTAAAAAAAAGTCATAGTATAGCATGTCAAAAAAAGTAAAAAAAAAGTCATAGTATAGCATGTCCGAAAAAGTCATAGTATAGCATGTCGAAAAAAGTAAACAAAAAAAAGTCATAGTATAACATGTCGAAAAAAAAGTCATAGTATAGTATGTCAAAAAAAAGTCATGGTATAGCATGTCAAAAAAAGTTAAAAAAAAGTCAGAGTATAGCATGTTGAAAAAAATTCATAATATAGCATGTCATAAAAGTAAAAAAAAGTCATATTATAGCATGTAGAAAAAGTAAAAAAAAGTCATTGTATAGTTTGTCGAAAAAAAAGTCATAGTAGAGTATGTCGAAAAAAAAAAGTAATTGTATAGTTTGCGAAAAAAAGACGAAGTATAGCATGTCGAAAAAAGTTTAAAAAAAATTCATAGTATAGCATGTCCGAAAAAGTAAAAATAAAAGTCAGAGTATAGCATGTGAAAAAAATCATAATATAGCATGTCAAAAAAGTCATAGTATAGCATGTCGAAAAAAGTCATAGTATATCATGTCGAAAAAGTAAAAAAAGTCATAGTATAGTATGTCGAAAAAAAAGTCATAGTATAGCATGTCAAAAAAAGTTAAAAAAAAGTCATAGTAGAGTATGTCGAAAAAAGTTAAAAAAAAGTCATAGTAGAGTATGTCGAAAAAAGTTATACAAATGTCATGGTATAGTATGTTGATAAAATTTAAAAGAAAAAGTCATACTCTAGTAATTCAAACAAAGTCAAAACAAGTCCTAGTATAGTGTGTCGAAAAAAAAACATAAAAACGTCACGATATACTATATCGTAAAAAGTCATAAAAACGTCACAGTATAGTATGTCAAAAAAAGTCATAAAAAAAAGTCATAGTATAGTATGTTGAAAAAAGTAATTAAAATAAGTCATAGTATACGTTTAAAAAAGTTATAAAAACATCATAGTATAGTATGTTGGAAGAAATAATAGTATAGTATGTTGAAAAAAGTCAGAAAACAGTCATAGTATATGTTCCGCCCCACCCTTTGGCAGCCCTATTGGAGCAAACAACACTCCAATACTGACCCAAATCAACCACAGAAGACACCTTTAAAACACTCAAACAATAGGATTTATTGACAAAGAAATATGAATAGGACAATACAAAAATGATATGCTGAGAGGCAGAAAAACCAGCAGTTTCTCCCTTCTGCTGCTGGCACAGGAGCTTTTAAGCACTTCTTTTCCACGTTGAGCAGTGCAGCACACCAGGCCACCTCGTTGAGCAGTGCAGCACACCTGGGCAGAGCTACTGGGGGACAACAACACAGAAAACACATACAGCCGTAACAGTATAGTATATCGAAATAAGTCATAGTATAGTATGTCGAAAAAAGTGATAGTATAGTATGTAGAAAAAAGTCTGAACAAGTCATAGTATGTATGTTGAAAAAGTCATTAGAAAGTCATAGTATAGTTTTTTGAAAAAGTCATAGTATAGTATTTTGAAAGAAGTCAAATCAAGTCACAGTATGGTGAGTCAAAAAAGTAATTAAAAAAAAGTCATAGTAGTGTTTGTCGGGAAAAAAAAAAAAAGCAGCATGGTAGAATATGTCAAAAAAGTCATAAAAACATCAAAATATAGTGTGTCGCAAAAATTTAAAACCTCTTAGTATAGTATGTCGAGAAAAGGCCATATTATAGTATGACGAAAAGCATGTTGAAAAAAAAAATTAGTATAGAACGTCGAAAGAAGTCATAGTATAGTATGTCAAAAAAGTCATAGTACAGTATGTAAAAAAAAAATCATAGCATATGTCGGAAATAATCATAGTATAGTATGATGAAAAAAGTCTTAGTATAGTATGTTGAAATACAATAGTCATCCTATAGTATGTCAAAAAAATTAATAAAGTCATAGTAAAGTATGTCGGAAAAAGGTTATAGTATGTCAAAAAAAAAGAAAAGTCATAGTATAGTATGTCGAAAAAAAAGTTTAAATTTAGTATGTCAAAAAGAAATTCATAGTATACTATGTCTAAAAAATAAAAAAGTCAAAGTATGGTATGTTGAAAAAAAGTCATAGTATAGTATGTCTTAAAATTTTTAAAAATAACAGTATAGTATGTCGAAAAAATAGTCATAGTATAGTATGCCGAAAAAAGTCATAGTATAGTATCGAAAAAATAAAAGTCATAGTTTTGTATGTCGAAATTAAAAAAGAAATAAAGTCATATTACAGTACATCGAAAAAAAGTCATGGTATAGTATGTCTAAAAAAAGTCATTAAAATAAGTCATAGTATAGTAATTCCAACAGAGTCAAAACAAGTCATAGTATGCCAAAAAAAATTAGTAAAGTAAGTCATAGTATAGTATGTAAAAAAAAAGTCATAGTATAGTATGTCGAAAAAAAAGTTAAAAAAAGCCAGAGTATAGCATGTTGAAAAAAATCATAATATAGCATGTCGAAAAAGTAAAAAACAAGTCATATTATAGCATGTCAAAAAAGTAAAAAAAAGTCATAGTATAGCATGTTGAAAAAGTCACAGTATAACATGTCAAAAAAAGTAAACAAAAGTCATAGTATAGCATGTCAAAAAAAGTCAGAGTATAGCATGTTGAAAAAGTCACAGTATAACATGTCAAAAAAAGTAAACAAAAGTCATAGTATAGCATGTCGAAAAAAAAGTCATAGTGTAGCATGTCGAAAAAAAGTTAAAAAAAAGTCATAGTATAGCATGTCAAAAAAAGTAAAAAACAAGTCATAGTATAGCATGTCGAAAAAAAAATCATAGTATAGCACGTCGAAAAAAGTCATAGTATAGCATATCCGAAAAAGTCATAGTATAGCATGTCGAAAAAAGTTAAAAAAAAAAAGTCATAGTATAGCATGTCGAAAAAAAAGTCACAGTATAGCATGTCAAAAAAAGTCAGAGTATAGCATGTTGAAAAGAATTCATAATATAGCATGTCTAAAAAATAAAAAAGTCAAAGTATAGTATGTTGAAAAAAAGTCATAGTATAGTATGTCTTAAAATTTTAAAAAATAACAGTATAGTATGTCGAAAAAATAGTCATAGTATTGTATGTCGAAATAATAAGAAAAAGTCATAGTATAGTATGCCGAAAAAAGTCATAGTATAGTCTCGAAAAAATAAAAGTCATAGTTTTGTATGTCGAAATTAAAAAAGAAATAAAGTCATATTATAGTTTGAAAAAAAGTCATAGTATAGTATGTCTAAAAAAAGTCATTAAAATAAGTCATAGTATAGTAATTCCAACAGAGTCAAAACAAGTCATAGTATGCCAAAAAAAATTAGTAAAGTAAGTCATAGTATAGTATGTAAAAAAAAAACATAGAAACATCAAGGTATACTATATCAAAAAAAAGTCATATAAACTTCATAGAATAGTATGTCGAAAAATGTAATTAAAATAAGTCATAGTATAGTATGTTGAAAAAAGTCATGAAAGTCACAGTATAGTCTGTCGAAAAAATTAAAAAAATTGTCATATTACAGTATGTCAAAAAAAGTCATTAAAAAGTCATAGTATCATATGTCGAATAAAGGCCATAGTATAGTATGACGAAAAAATGTCTTAGAATAGTATATCGAAAAAAAAGTCATAATATAGTACGTCGAAAAGTCAAAAGTAAAACAATTAAAAAACGTCATAGTAAAGTATGTCGAAAAAAAGTTTTATTATAGTATACCACAAAAAAAAAATCATAGTACAGTTTGTCAAAAAAAAGTCATACTATGTTGAAAAAAGTTGAAACAAGTCATATTACAGTGCATTAAAATAAGTCATAGTATAGTATGTTGAAAAAAGTCATGAAAAAAAGTTAAAGTATAGTATGTCGAAAAAAGTCAAAACAGGTCGTGGTATAGTATGTAAAAAAAAAAACAGAATGTCATAGTATAATATGTCAGAAAACAGTCATAAAATCGTCACAGTATAGTATGAAACAAGTCATATTACAAAAAAATACAAAAAAATAATGGTATATTATGTCGAAAAAAAAGTCATAGTATAGTATGTTGAAAAAAGTAATTAAAAGGTCTTAGTATGGTATGTCAAAAAAGTTAAAACAAGTCATCATATAGTGTGTCAAAAAAGTTATTAAAATAAGTCATAGTATAGTATGTCGAAAAAAGTGATAAAAAAAAAGTTGTGCGTGCGTGCGTGCGTGCGTGCGCACTGTGCCCATAGGAGAAAGGGAGGGGCGGATTTTGTACGGGTGTGTACGGATCCTGCAACAGGACAAACTAGACAGGTATAGAGGAGAGAGACAAGAGCAAGCCCAAATAAGTAACTACACTTTAGAATCAAGCCCAAAAAAACACAACCGACGACTACCAATATTTGTCCGCGACTTTTGAGGAAAACAAGCCCAAAGTCGCTTATAATAAGCAGACTTGGCAACTCTGTGGGCGGGGCGAGGCCAGATTCAATGAGGAGAAAAAGTAGATGTGCTTTCAGCTCATTTTCAGAGAGTTTTTTTTTTTTACTTTTTATGTGGGGAAAACCATGTTAAACAAAATATTAATCATAGAGTATTTTTACATACTTAAAACATGTCTGGAGGGGGACTTTAATATCTTTAAAAAGTTACAACCTTGGAGGCTGAATGTACTCTGATGGGACTTCATAGTCAGAAACAAAACAGCAAAGATGAGCTTTTCTTTGGAGATGTTGCTGCCTCATTTGTGCCACTGTATGCAACGAAAGTACTGACTCACCTTGACAAAAGCAGCGATAACCTCCAAATGAACTGCTCCCACCCGAATCAAGCAGCCAACCAAAATAACACAGAGATGTGCAGCTCAGAGGGGAGGCCTCAAACTGCTGCAGCACAGAGAAGTTTACATACTGAACCCACTGGAGGGCCATTACAGCTCAACCGTTCTTTTCACTGCGCTGATAAACAACAATTCCCAGAGTCCCCCATTGTCCGAATTTACATGAGGTTTGGGGGCTTCAGCGCATGTGAGTGATAGAGGTCAGAGCAAGTGTGTATTCACAAACACACGCAGCACAAGGAGAATGATAATCATAACTTTCCCTAAAATACCACTCTGTAGAAAATTCACAAACAAACTTTTAAAATGCTTGAATGCACAAATACACCTGCATGCAGGCATACTGTATTCATGTCTCCTGAAACGTGCACATTGCATGTTCATATGCACACGCATTCAAACACGGTTATTTTCATGCTGTTATAGACACACTATATGTAAATGAGATCTAAAATGGCTCTCATGCTTGCCCTCTTCCTCCAGTGCCAGAGTCACGCATCATTGTCAGCAGCCAGCAAAACAAGATGAAATAAAATTCTAAGCCGTCCTGGCAGTCAAGGACACCATTCCCTCACCGTAATAGCCTGTATCGCCTAGCCACTCCATGTGTAGCTTTTCTTCATTGCTCTGGGCTTTTATTCCTGGCAATAAGCTCTTTATCACTCCTCAACACAATTCATTTAAAACCACCGTCAAGAAGCAATCAAACCTTAAGTAAGAGGATTCAAAGTCAGTGTGTTATTGTTAAGCAAAGTAGCATTACTTCATTTCCATAATGCACCCGACAGAGATGCCAAATAGGTAATAATAAAGAACAGTACGTCAGAAAATAAACAGTTAATATATCTTTTCTCATTTTTGCTAAATTTAAATGCAATACTTTACCCACCCGTGTCATTTCCTCTTCTCTTCTTTCATGCATTTGCCTCCTTTCTGCCTCAAGAATGACATTATGTTTGGGTTAGTTGTCTTTCTGCCTCGGACACCTATGATTTAGCAATTCTTGACATATCCATTACATCTCACAGATTGGCTGTTCTCCTTTCCCTGTGTCTCGGAAACCTATAGAAATGACATGTACCCTTCCATTTTTTTCTCTCAGATGTCCTCGATTCACAGGTGGTGCGTTTAGAAAGAAGTGGATTCTAATTTCGGGAGTGTTCCCTTACTATTAACTATAGCTACAGGAGAGACATCAATCTTGACAAGGTCTTTTTGAACCGCGTCTAAAAATGCAATACTATTGTGTATTTTTCACCTGCTCTCCACAGCCTGACCGTAGATGGGCATTTCGACTGCTGGTTTTATGATTTACTATCTGCATTATTTTTGTCTCTATAACAATGTTTGGGAAATGGTTCACGTGTCATCATTATGTATCTTTTATATGTTGATTGCTTAGGTAGAACGTTGGCTATCCTCTCTTCTACAGCAGAGATACAATCAACTTTATAACAGGTGCAATAATAGATAGAATCAGTGCCATCATCACCACAATCATCTTCATCCTCCCAGCAATGTTTACTTTAAACCAGCTTCAGCTTCCAGAGGCACCTCAGTCCTCTTACATTGATGTTTACTTGTGGATTGATCTTCGTCCTCATGTATTTGCAGTTCTATTGAATCTTGATTTTTATATTCTTGACCGTCGACATTAATTGATCCGGTGAAAGAGGAAGTTCATCATGCAGCAACTCCATCATGGATTGTGTAAAACCGCATGGCCAAAAGGTCGCTATATGCCCCCATAGAAATTAGTCTGGTATCCATATTAATTACACAATGATTTCCAATACAAAGAAAATGTGTTTCTTTTGGATATTCCTGGGTCTTTTAGAATTCAGCTTTAAATTTTACACATGCAGCACTATATTTCGCATAGCAAAACCAGTCGTTATTTTTTCATAAAATATCTCTCAAAGCCTCAAGCTGGAAACCATCACTTTAGCACTATATTTGTTTTTTTAAATTAGATGTAATGGGGTCTCACTTTACAAACACAATTCACAGAAAAGTATTTAGATTCAAGTCATTAACAAATAGCCCAGTAAGTGGTGGTGTTTGTTAAACATGGCTATAAGTATGATGGTTTAATTCCATGTCCACTTTCCCCTCCCTCTAGTGTTTTCTGTTTAATACACCAACTTCATCACCAGGGAGATTAAGGCTAATGCCTAAAGGAGCACAGCCCAAAATTGAAAAGAATTAACTGTAATTAGCACGCTAACAAATGGCTAATACGAAGGCAATTGTTATATTTTTATTATATAACCTGTAATCTTACTCTTGAGAACCTCATTTTAAATGATGGTGAAATGGGGCATAGAGGTGTTTTAATATCAATTGTTGCAATTTGGTAAAAATCCATTTATCAAATAAATGCAGGGTAAAACAAATATGTATTTTATGTCACAGCTCTGCTCTGTTCTCGCCTGGTCTTTACCTTTTGTGCAACATCCTAGCAAATGTGACACAACACTGCTAAAGACAGGTAAGCCCACATTAAGCACAGCATCATTACACCAACACCACAGCCACAGCAGGCAGTACAGCACATAAAAGACCCTGCTAACTGTTCCTTCGGCCTGTAAACTCAGCTAATTAACAGTACCTTCATGCCTTTTGTACGTTGCCAGCTCTGTGTGTTTCTTCAAGGCCACAGGATGTAAGCACTCCAACAATCTGCAAGCCAATTGTCACTGAAAGAAAAAGTGAGACGGGCAGTAGTGAGCAGGGATTTATTGGCTCTGATAGTTATTGGATGGGGCTTTTTTCCCCCTCTTTTCTCACCTTCTGCTTGCTGTGGCTGCTGCCATCACTGGTGTCTTTCCACACCAACTGTAATGAAAATAATAATAATGATAAGAATAGCATCACTTCAATCTCACTTTCAGTGATTACATTGTTCCATGCGTTTCCGTTTCTGCTTAAATTATATTTAACTTCATCTGCTGTGGTCCGCAAACAGGATTACTGGTACTTATCTGAAATGAAAGTGCATTTTTAACGCAGTTTAATAACGAGAGTGGAAAATCCAGTCCGTTGCAATAAAGCTGAAACTAATTCATTTCAATGGCTGTCGGCACAGAGTGTTTCAATTCTTCCTTACGTGCCCATTCCCACTGTTAAAAAGTAAAAGAAAGGAGGCAGAAGGCCATTTGTGTAATCTGCTGCCGCCTGACATGAGCGTGGTGATCAGAGAAACACTGAGGGATCTTCATCCAGCCTTTAAGAGCCTTTTCAGAGAGCCACTAAAAGGCCAACTTAAAAGCGACCGAGATTATCAAACTGCAACTTTTCTTAAAAGTCTTGAGCAGAGTGGAGGGTGAAAGGGGTGGACTGGTAGGATGGAGGAGGGAGAAACTGCCGCATGTCCTCATGCATCTAAAGTGGTCAGCAGTTTGAACCTGTCCGTGCCTCCTGTTCCATTATGGAATAGTAGCACAGGGGCCTGTTTGTTCGCCAAACACAATTAACAAGGTTTCTGCTGCACATCAATACTGCTATTTGCATAGGGTATTGATCTGAAGTCCTTATAATCACAAAATGTTAATTGCACCAATTAATTCTCAATCTGTTTGTGCCCTTGTCTGGCCGCCTTGAGCCCTGAAGGTCAGTGTGAAAATGAACTGCTCTTTGATTCTCCTCCAGGAAAAGATTTTTTCTCAAGACAACACAGTTTGCTACTCCGAAATCAAAAGGCCCTACCATCCTTTATCATTATTATCATTCCCTGTGAGTAGCAGCTAATGGGGTTGAAATCTTGTGATCTGGTTTGTCCTTTTATACAAGGTTTTTCTTGTCTCGTTCATTAACCAGGGCCGCCTCCTCTTCTCTGCACAGCCACGGCTATTTACACCTCAAAGACACAGTATCCCCCTTTATATTGACTAATAAGTCATTTTCTGAGACAATGCATTGCCCATTTGATTCATAGCCCATACGCGGTGCCTGTGAGTTTCCCTCTGTCTCTGGTCCTGCTGCTACACCATGTTATTACATGCTGAAACATGACCTCCTGGTTTATTGTCTGTTTGAGATGATCAGAATAATAAGTCAGAGCTGTCTACTCTGCTGCTCCTCTGTCTGTGATATGTAGGTAGGCCTCCTTCCTTTGTTGTGTGCTACACTCATTATTTTGTATCCAGAAATGACATGACTTATATTGCTGTAGTTATATATAGAATTATACATATATTCTACTGTGTAAATAAGTATAGAGAGTATAAATAATTCTTTATGAATATATAAATATATCAGTGTATTGTATTGTAAGTGGTGAGAATTAATGATATTTTTGCACTGGCTGTTTTTACCAGTATTGATCGGAGTTAATTGCTTTTCCCGCTATCTTCGTACGGTCAACAACAAGAACACAATTAAAGGTTTTGCAACGTGTTTCACTCACCGATATCTGTACATAACAGTGCAGAAGGACCTCTCCTCCAGTCCCCGTCATCCATGCCTGAACACAGCCAAATGACAAATGAGCCACCCTGTGTGAAAGATGAATTTCAATCCTCTACACCTGTGCCACCCCACCAAATGAAAGGACTGATTGCCTCCGATTGCATATTTAAAATGCTTAATTCCTCCATTAAGAAACCTATTTACATGAATTAGGGACAATTAGCATTTTCAGACCCACTTCAACTTTGTTCGCCCCCATCCATTAACATTTGAAAGTGTCGGCTGCCAGACACAAGAAAGCCCCTCCATCTGATTTGTGCTGACCCCCTATGACGGCTGCCTGGATGGACTTTTTTTTAAATCTGTACCACCTCACTAAAGGAGGGGGTTGGCCCGGGGTCTACAGTAAGTCACCTCATTATGGTTAATCAACAAAAGTCAGTGAATGAAAGACAACAGAGTGAAGGGCAAAGGGGTGTCTAACTCAGAAAAGCTGAGGTGCAGGTCTTCAACCTTACACATCTTTTATCTGAGAGATATTACATTCATTTCATGTGGTTGTCTGTAGGCTATGTAGCGCACTGAACAGTTGAGGGAAAAAGGAAAAATCTGTGGCCTCTAAACTGTCAGTAGTTAAGTGGAAATAATGAAGAAAAAAGTTGATTAAAGAGGAGAGGGTGAGTATCAGGGAATGCACCTGTCAGGTTTCTGAAGTTATTAGACCTTGTAGCTAAATCCAATCTACACAATTGAAAATGAGGCCTCAGTAAAGACTGTTTGTGCAAAGCCTTGAGTATTTTCATTGGTCAGCAATTACAGAGTCTGATTCAAAGCGCTTGCACATCCTTCGGATGAGCTATTTGATGGAGAAAAGCTGTCATCTTCTAATGAAGACGACAGGGGCTGTCTCACTCTCATATGTAATGCTTTTTATTGCTGTAGTCACAGGCAGGAGAGGGAGAGAGTGAGAGAGAGGGAGCTTGTTTTGATGATTCTATTCACTGTTGAAAATATATCAATATCTCTTTGACGTGCATAAATCCTTGTGTGTTTGTGCGTGTGTGCATGCGTGCGTGCATGAGAGAGAGAGAGTAAGCTAGAGACAGAGAGAGAGAGAGAGAGAGAATAATTATGTCTATATCTACATGTACACCGAGTTCTTACAGGTATGCTTATGAATATCACTAAAACTCCTTTGTGCATTAAATTTAATGTTGTAATGTTTGATCTAAATGATAAAGGTTTGATTGTTGTTGTTGTTGAATTTTCAAAAAAGTTTGACAATTTTGAAAAATTGAGACCCAAACCCGTCTAATACCTGCATTTTTAAGACACAATGACCAAACTTTATTGGCACTGCCACATTTGAGACCTGAAGCTATACAGTATTTTTGTTTTATTTCATTCATTACTGATTGTTAACTTGTCTAAAGGCTAAAGCTTCGGTTATGCTTTCCGCAAGAACGGCCGCACGGACATCAGCTGACATGGAATCATGACGAGGAAACGTTCAGATCTTTTATACTTCGTGCGGGTTTTTAATCGCGGCAAACCGACATTCTCAAAGTTCTCCATTTTCTCCGCCATCCATGTCTGTGTAGTTAGAAAAATGTGGATGTGCGCAAACGGGCAAAAACCTGCTGTACGGAAACCCCGCAACAGGTCGTTTCTGATGGTGTGACATCACTTTGGCCGTGGGGACACTCGCGATCCTCGTGGATGCGGCAAGCATAAATCACGCTTAATGCATCACATGGGCTACACAAAAGGATTGCAAGTTGGTGGCTATAGCAACGCGAGTTCAGCCAGTGCAAACTCCAGCGCTGGGAGACTGATCATGGACTGTCCCGACTCGCCGGATAAGCAAACTTTCTGTTGCTGCCACCAGCCCGCTGTGACCGCCGGTGCTGGGGTTGGCACTGGCTGAATTCAAGTTGCTATACAGCCGCTAACTGAAGGTCCATCTCCAAAGCTGGTGTCTGCTCTCCTCCCGGTGAAGTACTCTCCTAGCGGCGGGTAGTGAGGCTAGGTAATTCTTGCCTCATTTGTGGTCTGATAAACAGTAAATTCATCAAATTCAGTGCCCCATATCACTATTTTCCAAGCTACTGTAGCTGTCATTGGGTAGCCTAAATGAAAATGGTTTGGCAAAATCTCGCAAAAGCAGTTTTTTTTTAGAAGGTAACCCCCATGGTGCGAGACTCTTGCGAAATGGTTAAAGTGAGGCATGGACCTTAAATAGTTATGGTTTGGATGGGTCGTTGGTCAGCGAGTCTTGTGAGAGTTTTCGCATGTTTTTTGCAACTTGGGTTACCCTCTAGAGTAGACCCCTCCATGTCCCTTCCGGGGCTTCGTAAATAAGAGTTTATATACAGGGTTTGTAAAATGTGCATATATTCTCACTAGCACATCTATAGGAGGTCATACATACTGTATGTGCGGAGGTTATTATGCATGTAGGCGTGTGTGTAGATACCTTTTCACCCACCAGATATATTCTCTTGATTTGCTGATCTACAGTATGTCAGCTCACATTTTCCAATGCCTGGCTTCCCTCAGCTTCCCTTGCCTTTATCTGCTCAACAATAATTCCTCCATGACTCATTTAATATGACATACAGAGCAAATATGAAACACAGATTTCTCTGTCTGAATAGGCAAGTTTAATCTGTTTGTTTTTACTCTCCAACACTTGATTGTGCCACCAATCGTAAAGTCCTTGTACCTTGACAGGACACGTTAATGTTTCTGAACCAAGCTGCCAATGTTTGATCATCCACCAATGTTAAATCTAATTCTAGATACACATTTTCCAGGTATATCAGACTTATGCAGTTTATCCTCCTCGCAAGTTTATCATCTGTGCTTATTTCTGCTCTGCTTGCCACATTTTGCTTCGTTTGCACTACTAAAAAGAGTGTTGTTCTGCACAGTGTAGGTTATTTGTGCCAACACATAGGTATCCATTTCTTTTTTATGCACTTTTGCTCGTAACTTGTACTTGCATTAATTTCAACTTTTGAAACAGTATGTCAGTCTGGAAGAAGAAGAGCAGATTTGTTCAATGTGCTCTGAATGACATAGAAGTTAGTGATTTTGTGATTTTGAAAGCATATAGAGCTATTTTTTTTTGTATTTGTATACGGTGGCCTTGAGAGCTCAACGCACTGCAAATTAAGAAAACATGTAAATAGACAAAACACATGCATATTAAGGGTCTGTTCGAAATCACATCCTATTCATACTAAGTGTGACGTAAAATTTGTATCTATGTAGTGTATGTAGTGCACTCCGACCATAGATATATATATATGTAGATGCCGCATTGGCCTTTGGATCGTACGTCAACAAAACATACATAACATGACCTATACTGCAGCCAGCCACCAGGGGGCGATCAAGATGTTTGGCTTCACTTTTGGGGAGCTGTCATGTCGTCCATATTTAGATACAGTCTATTGGTGTGTTCCATTACCTTTAGTACGTACTTCAGCTGCCCTTACAAAGTACGTACTGTTGCATGTAGTATGCATACAACTGGGACATACTACATCGTCATAACATTGCGCCTTGAACTTTGAGCCTCTTGCTCATATAGAGTTCTCCAGGGATGACGTATTTTTGTAGGCCAACCAGGAAGTTAGCATCGTCCTGGGTTCCCTCAACAAAAAGCCAATGGGATTTTTCGATTGGGTTTTGGATTATTGCAGAAAATAAGATCTGTGGTAAACACACATTTATGATACTTACACATTTTATTCATAAATGAACACTATTTTTATGATTTTGAAGTGTGAATGCAATCGCCAGAAGCAAAATGCTAACATTAGGCGACCGTGAAATACACAACGAGACTGTAACAGCGGACGGGAGGAAACACCTGGTGTTACACCACCAGGGAGGAAATATGCCCGGCGAGAGCCAGCCAGGGCTGGGGAGAGTTCCCTATGAGGGGATTCTGCCACACTGAGCGGCCATCCCTGTAAAGGAAAGGGGTGCGCTGGATTTATGACACAAGACAAAACGAGAGTGTCAGTGCCGGCACAATAATCGTTTTGTCGATTATCTTGTTTTCATAATCGTTGGAGGCCACAATCGTAATTGAAATTCGATTTCTTGGACAACCCTAGCTTCAGTATACTTCAGTGTGAACAGTCTGCTGGTAATGCCATTCTTAATCGTTAATTTAGTAGGCAGTATGCAGCACATACAGGTTGAGTATGTACTGTACGTTAGTTTGTGATTTCAAACACAGCCTAAGCCGTGTCCCAGCCGCGTGCATCACTTTTTAGTGCCTCCTGGTTTCTATTGTCGTGTGTGTTGCAGCGCATTTCTGTATTTGAATGTGTTTTTTTCTATTTGCAGCATTTTTTCTTAATGCTGTGCATGTTTTGTCGAATTGTGAAGATGTTTTCTTAATTTGCAGTCCGTTTAGCTCTCAGGGCCACCGTAGTATGTCTTACCGGAAGATGCATGCTTTGTAAAATAGTGTTTTGTACTCCCATGTGGGATGGGCCAGATTTTGGCATGACACAGAAACAAAAACTAACTCAAAAATGTTTTTGGTCACTTTTGCCTGTACTGTTAGACCACTGACAACAGATGAAGCAGCTCAGAGTTGCTCCAATATTTCAGGGCACACCAAAGGACAATCAAATGCCATCGTCTCACTGGATTTAGCAGCCTTATTGTACTCTTCTCCTGACAATCCCCTTCCAACATATTTCAGAACAACTTCTATAGTTTCCAACAATTCATTGCAATGTTTTTTTTCTTACAGAAGAATGCTTTGTATATTTATCAGGATTGTTGTGATCATCTTTTCAGTTTTATCATTAAATACATTAAATACACAAGCTCATGCTGTAATAAACACAATACAGCCTGTTTGAATTCACTTATTGTCTGTATTGCAAAGACAAGTCATATCATAATTGTGCTATTGATTATACATAACTCACTTTGTCTGATTATGATTACAATTTAATATTGACTTTCTGCGTGCGATGAATTCGCTCTCCTGGTGTCAGTCTTGTTGACTTGTATGATCTATGATTCATCAATACCATTGATTCTCCCAAAGTTCATCCATCCATATGTGACTGGCACATCAGTATTTTACATAAAAAAGATTGAGGGGAGGCAATCTGCATGTCAGCAAAATGTCACCATAATTGAGCCTGGCTGATGTTATTGTCCCTTAACGAAGTTCTGACTGTTTTATAAACAGGGCTGGGACAAGAGGCATCAGTCACAAGGGAGACTGTTAACATTACCAAGGACAAGAGCATCTCGCATTTAAACAGGAGTGGCAGATGTGCCACACATATGGAATCTGTAAGCACTCTGATCTATATACAGTATATCTATCTATGTACTGTATACAGTATATCTATCTATCTAACTAACTTTTCAGTATATCTATATGTATACAGTATATCTATCTATCTATCTATTCAGTATGTCTATCTGTCTATCTCTCTAGGTTCTGGGCAATATGGAGAAAATCAAATATAACAATATTTTTGACCAAATACCTCGATATCGATATTGTGACAATATTGTAGGGTTGACTATCGGTGCTTTACAAAATATTTACACAATAAGATTTTTGATGAATAATCATCATTAATGTGGATATAATGACCGAGTGGATAAAGACAAATAATAGAACAGCTAGACAGTCTGGTAAATTCAGAAAATTATATCACTTTACTGTGATGTAGCTTTAAAACCAGGAAAAGACAACACTTATTCCATATTACGATATCCAAAATCGAATGCCTGGTTCATGCTACACAATATTTTTGTCGGTTACGATGGTCACTATGTCAGACTAGGCAATTGAGAGTCATAAATTCTAGTTGTAACTTGGCCGAGAGACATGACAGACTACTCGACGGTCCCCGACCAATCATCGCTGGTTGTCTTTCACGACATGCGTGATGTCATCACGAAGGAAGCTTAATGCTAATAACAGTAGCCTACTCACCCGGTTGCTGAAGTGCCTCTGCTATTTCACGCCAGCTTTTTTCTTTATTACACTCTGTCGCAGTATAGTCCCTCGAGGAAACATCAAAAAGGCTGGCGTGTTGTTGCCATAGCTCCACCGTTGTTTACAGTTGTGCACGCCTGCGCGGCAATTCACGGCCATGACGTAACACGAAACACAACAAAAATGATAGACTTTTTTTCTGGACGTCATGCTCTATCTAGTATATCTATCTATTATGTCTACCTATACAGTATATCTATCTATCTATCTATCTATCTATCTATCTATCTAGTATATCTAGCTGTACAGTATATCTATCTATCTACAAAGTATATCTATTTTTATTACACGGCTGTGTTGAATACTCGATTCTGATTGGTCAGTCACAGCGGTCTATTATTTCTTTATAACAGACCGTTGCTATGTATAACAGACCGTTGCTATGGGCGCAGCTCTGATGTCAGACTCTGGCGGCCGTTTTGTGTCAAAATATTGATTTCTTAACTAACTAGCCGTGTAATAAACGGGATAATGTACATAATGACCCCGCTAGCTGTACATTATCCCTTACATAAAGTATATCTATATATCTATACAATATATCTATCTACAAAGTATATCTATTTATACAGTATATCTATCTATCTGTACAGTGTATCTATCTAGTATATCTATCTATAAAGTATATCTGTCTATCTGTTCATGTGTTGACTCAGACACACCACAGTGATGGCAGGAGATGTGTTTACAGTTTACAGAACAAAAGGAGAACATGCAGTACTACAATAGTACACAAGAATGACAGCACACTGAGGCTAATTGGAAAAGGCCTGTCACTGATTACAGACACTCTCTGTGTGTGTGTGTGTGTGTGTGTGTGTGTGTGTGTGTGTGTGTGTGTGTGTGTGTGTGTGTGTGTGTGTGTGTGTGTGTGTGTGCGTGTGCGTGTGTGTGTGTACACGTGCCCCGTGTGTTGCCTTGCGTGGGTGCATGGCTATTCAGTTCACACACACCTGTGTATCTCTGGCAATTGCTCTGCTGGTGGACACCGCTGTGACAGTGGGCTGCCCTCGGAGGTCTCTGGATATCCAGTGTAAATCCAGCCCAGTGGAGCTGTGAAAAAAGCTAATAATATGTTATTGCTGTCTAGGTCCCCCTGTCGCCTCTCCATCAGAGCACCACTGTCACCTTACACATGGACCACGGTGTGATAATGGACAATAATGCGGAGTAGCTGAGAGTGAGAAGTCCAATCTGCCTCCTGAGTGGTGAAAGGGCTGGAGGAAAGCACACCCCATATGCCGTGTGAGAGCCCCCGACTCCGAGGCCGTGTGTCATCCTATTATGAACCTCCGGGCATCCCTTCCAATAGGTAAGCATACTTCTGATTGATTATTATCTTATTTCATAAATCGCGACGGTCCAGTCTTGACAAGAGAGGGCCTGTGTGGGTTTCCTCAGTTCAAAACTCTCTAATTATTCTTTTCCACCGAGAAGTGAGGCTAATTTGTGAATACTGCTCCACGGCTTTGTGTCATTATAGTTTTTTTAAGGCATCCAGATACTTAAACCAGCTACACTATCCATTGCCTAATTGTTTCATCATGATGTGTATTCATATTTAATGTAGAAGCATTTTCTCCTGCAAAAACATGGTCATTAGTGGGAGCTTCACAAAGAAATACATACAGATTTGTTGTGAGAGCGTTTAAATCTCTCAAACAGAATCTCAAATCATGTTATCAGTAGTGACTTCAGGCATGTTTGCAGTTAGCGAAGCACACATAAGCCGAAGAGCTATTGTTGTGCTTGCTTTGTTTAGAACAAAGTTTTGTAAAATAACCTTCAGAACATAACAACTCCGTTTTCAAACCTAAACACATTAAATATGCTTCCTTTGATCAAGCAAATGTTTCTGGTTTTGCTTACAGAGAAATGTTTCCCTGTAGAGAAAAATTGTAAAACATAACAAAACAAAAGTAGCAGCAAAACTACAAATAAAAACAAAGTGGTGCAACTTTCAGCCAGACTGAGGCCTCTAGTGGCAGCTGAAGGCAACATCCTCCCTACTAAAAGTTACCATGTTAGACTTCACTTCAACGGGATGTGAAGGGATTAAAGTGGCAATCCAGAAGATTTCAGTTCTCGATGATTTGGCGACGTCGGTTTACTGGTGGTAACAGCAAATGTGGTTTAATACTACAGCTCCCAGAATACTGGGGGCAACAAAAAAATAAATTTTGTTTTAATAAAGAAGTCAGGAAATAATTGGCTTTTTTACATCATTCTATGAGCAACACATTTGATCCGATTTCATGCTGCACACTATCTCCTATCTCTTGATTCGATAGTATCACGATACTTGGGAGCCGATTCGATATGCATTGCGATTTTTGTTAACTTTTCTAACACTAGATCATGGGAAAAAGTTGAATCATACACTTCAAGAGACTTTTACTTTGGAAAATATCTAAATTAATACAGTAAAAACATTTGATTTTCAGCATGTATGTAGTCAGAGATGTCCTGAAGTCAAATATATCAGTCATTGTCAGGCATTATTTATTAAATTTTTTCCAGCAACCCAGAAATCGATTGTTAACACCTTATTTTGAAATGCGGACGTAGTCACAAGTGTATACTCCGTCGCTAGCTCTCCCGTCAGCTCCGTTCTCTTTAAACATCCATGGTCAGCTCCATCGGGGTTGTTTGAATGCATTCAACATAAATGTCAGTATATGGGTGCTCTACAGTTGTAGCGTCGGCTGATTTGACCACGGAGATACAAGTGACGGCTGGCTTGACTGCACGTTACCACAATACGATAATGTTTCCTGTCCATGACAGAGTTAGCATGCAGCTTTAGCCGTCATTACTAGCTCTGCTTTTCCTGCAATGTGTGAAACCCAAAGTGTTTCCATACTTTACTTTATGTGTAGTGTTAACCACGTTGGATTTAAAATGTGAGGGTGCAGGTCGTATCCATGTGTTTTGGTTGACGGATACATAACGGCTATGACGTCATGTTACTCAGACTACAACAGTAAAAACGGTAACTTCCTTCTACCTCTGTATAGACTCAAATGAAGCAAATATATCGATTCTGGCATTAAGTAATAGATTTCAAAATCGTAAATAAAAAAAACCGCGATACATACTGTAGGTGAATCGGATTTTTTCCCCCACTTGACTTAAACATTGCTTTCCTAACTTTGTAAAACTGAATGTGACCAATAAATACATAGATATACGTTTATTTAATTGTTCTTTATTATCAAAAGCAGCAACTTCAATTCAAGTGTAAGCCTTTTTAATGCAGCAAGAAATTGGTCAAAACTTCAACATTAAAATTCCAGTATATAATGTATATAGTATACAAACATAAAATTGAATTGAATAGATCAGCCCCATTGTCACCGATATCCAATCCAGTAATTGGTATAATCTCATAGCTGTTCGTACATTTTTACTGTAAGCGTTAAAATAACAGAATAGTTTCCAGTTGTCAAACATGCATCACAGCGTTTTCTAACCTCATCAGGTTAGAGTAATTATAAGGTGGTGAATTGCCTCTGACTTTCTATTTGTAATTATTGTGATGTTGAGAGGGCACGGGGGGCATTTTATTTTCTGTCTGGTGATTGAATTCCTGCCTCTCTCCTGTGCTGAGTTGTATTTTGGTGCGTGACCACGGGCTTTGTGGTTTTCCAAGCCTCATGGGACCAATTCCCATTATTTACTTGACTGTGACCCCGTATCGTGACCCCTCAAGTCTCTCATTCTCCAGAAGCCTACTTTTAAATTGCCCATCTAATGGCAACCTGCATTTTTACTGAACTGTAATGAATGCTCCAATTACGCTGAAGGTGATGGAGGCGATTTTCCTATGATAGAAGGGGTGATTGGATCTCCCACACTCCATTTCACTATCTCCCTGCTCTTCAGGCATTCCCACAGACCTGTGGTCAGCACTAGCTGTTGGGGAGGAAACTAAAGCCTCCACTTGTGGTAATGCACCCTCTCAGTGCACTGCCAAGCCGTGCACCAATGAGGTGACTGCAAAATTAAGTGCTTGAAATAAATGAATTCATTCTGGCAGAAATGTGTCAAATGACCTTTCCGCTGCTCATTACACATGGTGCACATTACACCAGAGAAATGCTCCTGTTGTCTGGGCTCCTTTGTTTCCCCCCCCCCCACCCTCCTCTCTGCCTTGTCAAAGGGGAATGGTAATTAATTGAAATCATTTCCATGTGTAAGGTTGTGTAGATCCCTCCTCAAGGTGTGTCAATGGGTCGATAGATATTTGGAGTGTATAGCGGAGTCAGGTGATAAGAACTCCAGTCATACTGTGCTAAATGACTGCCAAAGCTCCATAAAACCAATTCAAGGGCAGAGGAGTTTGAGGGCAGGAAGTAGCAGAAATTGTCCTCGGTGGACGATGTTCTGACAGCAGTGACGATGGTCACTATCCACAGAAATTGAAATGTTTTGGATAACTCAAGGCTGGGCACATTTTTCATCCCCCCCCTCCCTTTTTTCCCTCTGATTAAAAGGTTGTTTGTGGGAACTGAACAGTCTCTCCTTCGAGGTGGTATCCTCCTGCTCGACTGAATGCGGGGCATTTCACCCAGCTCTGTGCACAAGAGAGGAGAGCTTATCCTAATGCAGGGGCTGCCTGTCTGCCTGCCAAGGAGAGATGTGGCTTTAAGAGGCCCATACATGGTGTTGATTAGTTTTACTGAGCGGGTATGCAGAGACCAATAAATTAAATATGAATAAATTAAAAATGTACTCTAGCAGAAAATTGCTTGGAAAACAACCACCTCCCCATTAAAATATGTATAGTAATGCCTTTTATGTGAAGTAACTTGGGATTAGATATCACTGTAAATTAACACGCCATCCAACCGTAGTCAAGAACTTTTCACTCTTAACAAGGACTTATAAAAGAGGTATTTACTCCAGTGTGTTCGGTAATTAATTTGATATTCAAATGAGCTAACAGTATGTATTATAATTGCAAATATCCCAAATAAGAGTAGTTTTAAAAAAGGGGTAGTGTCAACAAAGATTGATGAGGCTTGCTTTGAAATTGCCATCTGTTTCAAATGTTTACTTGAGGTGCCCCCCTCTCCCCCCCACCCACCCTCTCTTCTTCTATGGAAATAGAGGCATCATGCTTTTCCTCCCGCCATT
>CAKALU010010890.1:1315-23715 GCA_916700995.1 Hozukius guyotensis | reverse complement strand
CTTTTTTTCTGCTTTTTTTTGGACATTTATCTGACGTTTATCCAACATTTTTCAGATATTTGTCAGATTTTTTTTCAAACATTTTTCTGACATTTTTTGGACTTTTTTCAGATATATGTCTGCCTTTCTTCAGCCTTTTTTCAGACATTTATCCAACATTTTTTGGCGTTTTTTCGGGCGTTTTTTGGACATTTTTCTGCCTTTTTTCGAAAATTTATAGTCAAAGTCATACGTTTGCTGTCAAGTACAATAAAATGCTGCTTCAGCACGACCACATTTTTGATTAGTAACTGCAGAGGCTTCAAGCAAAGTGTCAAAATACTCGTTATGCAGAATATATTTGGTATTGTTAGATTATTTTCACTGTGACTGAGTCAAAGCATTGAACTTGTGTCTGTACGGTAAATATGCATAAGCAGCACGTTAGCTTAGCTTAGCACAAAGAGTGGGAACAGGGTGAAACACATGAACTCTAACTGTGTTTATCCATCTATGTGTGAGATCTGTGTGAGTCACAGTCAAATCTCTGCTCTCCCACTCAGATCCATGTTCGCAGCAGCTTTCAGCACGATGCTGTTTATTCGTTTTTGTCATCGCACTTAACCCAACAATTCACTGACAAAAGAAGAAGCTCCCCCACACGCCCACAGCGTGGTTAGTCATCAGCGTCCAACACAACACAACCAAACAGAGCTGTTAATGTCGGAGTCTGACAATTAAAGACGACAGAAAATGTTGAAAACTGCAGATTTGAGGTGGGTTTTTCTTTGTCGGAGGGATCTATTGTATCCATAAATCTTTAACGTAATGACTTTGTGTCTTTTAAATGCTGCAGAACAAATCACATGCACATTTTTTGAGTTTCACAACTGCATGTAACTTACCTCTAGGATGTCAAACTTGGCCGTTTTGACTTTACTCCAGGTCTTCTTGAGCCGAGACACAGGACTCATGTTCATCCCAGCTGCAAGACGGACACAACAAGAACAAAAAGACAATGAGAGAGATATCACACACATCCATGAAAACACCCAAACATGGTCGCAGTAACACATGGCATTTCCCATTCAGCCAGACAGACGCACCCAAACCCCCCTCACCTCCCTCCCTCGGCAGTCATCCTTTAACATCCCTCCGCCTCCCCTTTTCCCTTTTCTTTCTCTCTACTGTTGTTTCTCCTGATGCAGCGAGGCAAAAGGCCGCAGGAACAATGGAGTTAACACACGCCTCGTTTCCCCTCCCAGCGCTCTGCTTCCCATATGGTAATCCTCCGTGTGGAGGTTCAGGCTCCGAGGGTCACCGTCGGAGCAGAACAACAACAACAAAACAACCCTCCGGTACACAAAAGATCCACAGACAGAAATATAAAACTCGCATTTTCTTCCTCCACTTCCCAGGAGACAGTTTAACATGACACCTCAGCGCTGCGGGGGCCAAAGTGAATGAAAGTCCGACCACGGCGGTATGTGACAGGTGTGTGTCAGATCGTGTCTCGACTGGGAAACCATCAACTCACAAAGACACCAGTGTGTGTGTGTGTGTGTGAGGACGGACAGGTGTTGGCTGTGGTCGTCGCCCCGCTGGGACACACACTGTCCCCTTTATGAGGACATTAATATATTGTTGATGTCTTCTCCTTTTCAGCACCGACACAATGTCGCAGAAGCAAAGAAGAGACGCTGACAGAGCGGGCATTTTTGTCTATTTTTTTGTGTTTTTATATAATATAAAGGTTGAATAAATGAACGGTATCCAGCCGTGCAGATAGTTTGGGTTTTATGAGACAGGAGGTCTTTACTGACCCGGGACGTGAGTCAGGCCAGGTCCAAATTACATTCAGTATCATTTATACATCAGGTAGGCTTCTGTTCTTTGAGTGTCAATATGTCTAATACCCAGACACAAGCTGGTTGGATCATCCAAGAACCAAGAACTCTGGCTATATGAAGGTGAATATGAACATTTGCTTTGATAATTTGAGTGGACTAACCCTTTTATTAGATCACTAGTACGTTGTCTAACCCTGGTGGTTCCCTGGAGACGAGGCTGGTGGGTTTGCCTGTGGCGTTCTCTCTCTCTCTCTCTCAGGGGAGAAAGAGAGACAACAGCTGGCACTCCAATATCCTCTCCTCACCATCCTCCCATCCTCCCATCCTCCTATCCTCCCATCCTCCCTCCTCACCATCCTCCCATCCTTCCTCCTCCCATCCTCCCATCCTCCCTCCTCCCTCGTGAGCTCTCACTCTCTCTGGTCAGTGCTGACCATCTGCCTGGATGGTTTGTTCTGCGTCCTCTTCCAGCTGCCTCCCCCGTCTCTCTGCTCTGGACTCTCCCCCCCCCCCTCCATCCTCCACCTCCCCTCAGGCCTGTGAGGATGACCAGATGCTCTCTCCTCTGAACACTGGGACATGTCCTGGATCCCAAGACGTCCAGCGACGTCTCTCAACTGTCTGAGGTGCTTTAGGGCTCTACATTGTGTCTTAATTAGATTTCATCTTTATTTAACCTGCAAAGCCGATAAATACCCGTGACTACTACAGAGTTATTTGTCCCAGGAATGAATGCCGGTTGTAACCTTTCACACTGAAGACAAAAGTCAGATGTTTGTGGTTGTTGGTGGGTTTTTTGTCCAGTGGGAAAGGAGCTTCAGAGACCACCACTGCCGCTGCATATCCAACTAAACTGATATTTTGGATCTGGTGCAACATGGTGCAAGAAGGCCAAAATCAAACGAAATAACAAGGCTCTGCAAGTATTTAACTGTAACGTTCATGTTCCCACAGTACCCATGATACTCAGCTGCAGCTACTGTGTGAGTGTACCGTGTGTTTCTGCAAATACAAGCAGTCAAACTCCACACAGCCAGGGGGGGGGGAAACTGTCATTGAGACAATTATCTGCATGAACTGCCGCTCCGCTCCCTCTGCTGCCGAGTCTCACTGATGTCATTAGACTCAAGTAAATGATGTACGTTGGAAATGAAGTGGGACAAAGTCGTGATAGGTTACTGCTACAGGGAACGGGAGGATGTGTGTGTGTGTGGGGGGGGATTACATCGCTGCACCAAGTCCTCACTGAACAACAAATTGCATTTATTACGCTGATCTGATTTACTGATGACCGGGAGAAAAAGCAGGAACGCAGATCGGAAGGGAACGAGTGCAGCGAGCAGAGAGAGTCCAAATGAGACTGAAAATGTGACACCCAATCGGTGCACATCATTCCCCGGCTGTTGAGTATTTTCTTGAACCATTTACTTATAAAGAGTTCTCCTTAAAGTTAACAAGCAGCTGTCGAGACTGACAGAAAAATAAAAACATAAATCACATGTCATGTTTTATCTCAGCGGGGGAGGAAAGAACACTCACATATGATGGCCATGAGGGAGTTAAAGTTGCCGATGTTGTAGCATTCGCGCGCCACGTCGATGAAGAACTCGATGACTCGAGCTCGGTGCTTCTTCTTCACAGGCTGTTAACAAAATGGAGAACATTAGAGAAGTGCATTAGCCCTCAGGACTGCCTGCTAAATGGGTCTGTTGGAAAGCAACAAACTCAAAGTGTATTACCATTAATGTATAACGCAGAGAGGACTGAAGTGTGCTCGTACTTTATAGGACGTCTGAGTTTGGGTTTTTTCTTTGGAAAGTATTCAAGCATTTGAAGTATTGCTGGTCAATATATCAATATTGTATCAATACTGTGATATGAGACTTGATAACGCCTTAGATTTTGGATATCGTCATATGGCATAAGTGTCGTCTTTTCCTGTTTTTTAAAGGCTGCATTACAATAAACAAAATAAGCAATTGTCTTTTTTACACTCATTTCATGTAACATGTTTCATGTAGTTGATTGCCAGAAAATTAAATCAACAATTTTAAGAATCAATTAATAATTTTTTAGTCATTTGTTAAGCAAGAAATGTCAAATATCTGTTGTTTCGAGCTTCTAAAATGTGAGATTTGCCGTTTTTCTCAGTTTTTAAATTGAATGGTTGGACTTTTTGAGTTTGTTTTTTGGAGAATATTGGAGTATTTGAGGCAGTATTGTTGCTTTTATAACCCTCTTGATAGTCAAACAAATAATTGATGCATCAATTTAAGTCATTTATTAAGCAAAAAGCAAAAAAACATGATTTGGTTCCAGTTTCTCTAATGTGAAGATCTGCAGCTTTTCTCTGTTTTATATCATTTTACATTCAATAAATATAATAATAAACTTTGCCTCCAGCAGCAAAAGGATCAAGTGCTAAAATGACGAGTTGATTGCCAGAGAATTAAAAATCAACAACAATTTTGATAATCAATTAATCATTCAAAGTCATTTATCAAGCAAGAAATGCTCAAACTCGAAATTGAACGTTTGGGTTCCAGACTTGTGATGTGCGTTTTCACTATTTTACTTGAGTTAAATAATCAGTAATTGCAACGCGATGTTGTGTTTTTCCTCACGTTTAGCACTGAGGTTTCTTACTGGAGAGTGAACTTGGCCTGGTGCTCGGTACTCACCATGCAGATCTCTGTAGCCACCAGATAACTGAGTCTGTTGAACCATTCAACGTAAGCTTCCAGGTTGCTGGCCTTCTTGTGATCACTGAAGCAGCTCTGCAACAACAACAACACTTCCAATTAGCATTCCAGCTAATTACAAAGCAATAAATAAATAAATAGTGCTGAAGTGGAGAAATAAAGCTGATATTTGTTTTTTTTTCTATTCCCTCCCCAGTCAATGCATCAGTGAGAATTTAAAAAATAACTAACTGTGTGGCCAATCACGCTCAACTTCACTCTGCTTCTATCAGCACAATAGTGGCCGATGTGATTCACATTATGCATGCTGGTCCTTTGTGAGGACTCCTCTTGATCTAATTCCACACATTCCTTTGGCCTTACGCCACTCGCCCCCAACGCAGGGGTTCCCGCCAGTGGACGCGGCGCATTTTAACATGCAAGTGGCTCGCTGGAATACGAGGCGGGCTGGGCTAGCCGCCGGAGGCACAAAGGCAGCCTTAACCCCCCCATCACCTCGCTTCCAAAAAAAAAAGGGTCTGTTGCCTAGCAGCCGAACGCCAGACAAGAGAAACCACCGCCAGACTCGCGCACACACACATTCACAAACTCGCACACCCCTTCCCAAAACAAACCCTTGGCAGCAGCGGTTGCTAGGAGATGAGGTGCATGAATGCCCGTCTCATCCAGACAGCGGGATGATTTGAGGAAATTGTCAGAGAGGTGAGTCTGAGTGAGTGTTTCTGAATATTTGCTCTGCTGCTACAGTCTAGAAACCACCTGACCTCACGCTGACCGGTGCAGCGGCCGGGCCTCTCTGTGTTGTGTAAACTTCACATCCGTCTGGAGGAGAGACTACTAGACCACCTCACCCAGACGGAGACGGACCCGGTCTGCACGCAGGATTACAGCCCAAGGAAAGATTGCATAACTACTGTTTATGCTTCTCTTATCTGGCGAGTTATTCTTAGCAAAGCATGCAGACGTTACCTTATCGTTGTCCAGCGGGTCTTTCTGGACGAAGGCCTGGACGAATTCTTCAGGTCCGATGTAACTCAGTCTCTCCTGAGGAGGAAGGAAAAGGGAAAATCAACTCCCTGCATCCATCTTTAGTTCGGTCAATGCATCACCTTCAAAATCAGCTCTTAAAAATGGCATTTGAGGAATCATTAGAGGTAGCTTCCAGTGGCTAATGTTAGCAAACTTTAGACAATGTTTAAGTAAGTCATTTTGCTGACTCTATTAAATTATGAAGTTCACTTCATTATGGGGGGTTCTGGTTGAGTATAGTTGCAGCAGCACATTGAATACTTTGAACTACAGTGGAGGAAGCAGAGGGATACTCCAATATCAAAGTGTATTTGAAAAATCCGTTTCCATCAGCCTTTATTTCATCTTCTCTTTTTTTGATATACCAACGTTTCCAACTCAAGTAACCATAAAAAAAGGTCTGCACTCCGTTTTTAATGCACAAATAAAAATGTGCATAAAAACTCGCAAATGGAAGTTTAACTTTTGGATCTTGGAAGAGACCCTTGACCAACCTCTGTTTTTTTTCCAGATTGACTGACCACAGCTTTATATTCATTACATGTCAGTTTGCCAATGAAGGAACAAATCAAACAGCGCTGTTTAAAATCAATGCTGCGGTAGGTCGGACGTGGGTGGAGCCGTGGCGTTCGGTTCACCTCGACCACCACACTGATTTCTAATCCATCATGTGTGTCAGCTGTCCTTTCCCTCACATGTTCTCCTCTCCAGCATCGATTTGGTTTTATTCTCTTTGGCTCATGTGCCGATATGAGAGTGAGTCATTTCTGATTGTTCTTTGGAAGATAACATTTACATCTTAATTTGGTTTGACGTGTCGCAACAGATGATTGATGTGATTTAATGATTTAAAGTGATTTTTTTAAGATGAGACAAAAGAAAATGAGTCTGGCTCAATGACAGGCCTCTGTTGAAAAAAGGGAATAAAATAAATAGATGTAAATAAGCTCTCACCAGTTCTATGTGTGTGAGTTGCTGGGCGACGGTGAACGGGTCGTTGCAGATGGACAGCATGTCTCTCTGGATGGACGCCTGGGGCTTCGCCTTAAGAGCCGTCAGTCGCTCCGCCGCCGTGGCGTTGATCTTGACCAGCGCCTCCTCGTACTGGCTGAGCACCGTCAGCCTCCGGATCAGACCCTGGCTCATCTGGCCGACCGTCTTCCTGTAAACCTGATGGATGGGGAGAGGAGGAGAGAAGAGAATCAGTTAGTACTTGATGTTCAGAAGCTTCAAAAGAGTTTGATTTTATTCACTCTGGACTCCAAAATATTCCTCCATGTTTCCACAAAACTCCAGCATATGAAGGTTGTTTTCACACTACACTCTCTTTACCTCAAGCTATGGCTTTGTTTTCTCTGTTCTCCAGATCTATACAGGTTTGAAACGTGATGGAGACGCTGTTGTTAGACAGTTACATCACGTTTACATACACAAAATATTCAGTTTTTTGCCCTTATTCTGAAAAAGACAATATTCCTACTAAGCTATATACATGGCTAATGAAAATAAATATTCCACCAATATTCCTGTTTACATGCAGCCGTGCATACTCCGATTAACGTAACCAGTGGCAGACGTTTTTGACCGTGTAAACACAGCCTCCCTCTGTCATTCCTTCAATGCTGTATGCTAGGTGGTTTTAGTCCAGTTCGCCGGGTTAATCAAGCTCAGTGGACAACGTATTTGGCATTTAGGCTTTTTTTTATTTGACAATATGCCAATTATTTGAGTGCATTAACTGTTAAAGCTGTTAAAGCGAAAACGTACCGAACCGTGACCTCAAAGCCGAGGTACGTACATACGTAGGTACACTGATCAGCCATAACATTAAGACCAATGACAGGTGAAGTGAATAACATGGATCGTCTTGTTACAATGGCACCTGGCAGTGGGGGGGATATATTAGACAGCAAGTGAACATTTTGAACTTTGAACTTTGTGTTGGAAGCAGAAAAAATGGGCCAGCGTAAGGATGTGAGCGACTTTGACGAGGGCCAAATTGTGCCGGCTAGACGAGTGGGTCAGAGCATCTTCAGAACTGCAGCTCTTGTGGGATGTTCCCGGTCTGCAGTGGTCAGGAGCGACCAAAAGTGGTCAAAGGAAGGAAAACCGGTGAACCGGCGACAGGGTCAGACCCGAGGCTCATTGATGCACGTGGGGAGCGAAGGCTGACCCGTGTAGTCAGATCCAATAGAAGAGCTACTGGAGCTCAAACTGCTGAAAAAGTTTGTTGTGTCTGGGGCTGCGTAGCCGCAGAGCGGTCAGTGTGCACATGCTGTCATAATGTTATGGCTGATTGGTGTATGTACGTACATACATACCGAACCATGAATTTTGTGTGCTGTTACACCCCTAATGTAAACGTAGGCACACAGAGAGAATAAGGACAAGAGTATGATATCAATTTGACTAAAACCTCCAGTAGCATGCGTGCAGCCACTTTGTTTGGCTCAATTTAGGTTAATCCCAAACCACTCATCTGTGGCTGAGGGCGATAACAACCTCACTGGAATTTACAACACACGCATGTTGACTACATGTCAGCAGAACTGATGCCAGCTCTCAGCCAAGAACCACAGAACGACCCTCAAAAAATGTGAAGTATTTATTTTGCAGAAAAGCATCCTTCTGGTCGGGCACTAGGAGGGTCACTCTCAGCGTTATGCAAGCCTCTTCCTGCCGGCCTCATTAAGAGCTCTCGGCTCAGCTCAGCAGGAGTTAGAGGAGGGAGGCTCTGGGCTCTCTCTGGCCTCAGGGGTCGAGAGGTCGTCCTGTTTTGAACTTTCCCCTGGACACAATTAGATAAGTGTTCCCTCGCTGATGCAGATTAGCAGTTGCATAAGAGCGTCTACAGAGGGAAGGAGGACATGTGCGTTTGATTTGAGCGCATGTGTGTGTTATTGTATGAAACGTGGTGGATCCTGTTCGTGGCTTCTCTCCAGACCACCGGTATGAGCTGCCAGACAGAATCTGGGGTGACGAGGCCCCTTTTCTCACGACCACATCCCCTCCCCTCCCTCCACTTTCTGCCAATTCAGCCTCCAGAATCTGGGTTCTACAAACAAGAGTCCGGTTCAACAGGGCGGGAAGAAACACAGCCGGCCTCATAATGGATGTGGAGGCCCGGTGCCGAGACGGCTATCAAGTGTGAGGAGTCGGTGCGGCGCTCACGGACTCTGAAACTCACTTCCCAAGGCGAGACTAATGCATCTGTCATCTGGTGATAGGTGTGATGGCACACCGACAGACACATTCACATGTCAGCCAATCAACTGAGGCTCTGTGGATATTACAGTTTTGGCAAGAGGTGATTGAAGAGCGCACGGCGGGGAGAAGAGAAATGAAGTTGTAGGGAAAGAAATTGAGGGTTCAAATTGTAGCAGGAGTCGAGACGGACTGGAGATCAGAGAGAAAACTTCCTTCTTAAATAATCTCTGCTCCTTGACCACGTGCACCAAAGTAACTGATGATCCAACTGAAGGCTGGAATTAATGATTATTTTCAATATTAGAAGGGCTTTTGTCCAAAACTCAAAGATATAATATAATAAAATATTCACATTTAGGAAGCTGGAATCAAAGAATTTTTTCTTTAAAAATTTCTCAAACCTATTAATCGATTGTCAAAATAGTTGGCGATAAATTTAATAGTTAAAAACTAAATCGATTAATCTTTGCAGCTCTACTATGAAGCAATGAATCCCAAAAATATGGAGAGATTAAATTATATTGAAATAGTCATTAGTTGCAGCCCATTCAGACATTGTAATATCAGTGTAAACACTGTACACACTCAGCTAATGCTTGACCACACTCCTGCTCAGTGGGACAACAGTGAGTCGCCACCAGTGAAAATCGCTCCAGTTGCCACTTCAAAGTCGGCCATCTGCCGCAGCTTCTGTCCTCACTACAAACAGAGGACGGGCCAGGGTCGGATAAATATAGTCGCAGATCTCGGAGACAACAGCACGCCTGACGTTTCCAAGCAGAGGGGAATCGCGTTTGCTCATCAGATCTATCGGCGTTACGAATGAGGGCGCCTGGCGGGGGCGCGCAGTTCCCCCGCGCTATCGACCCTGGCGGCGATCCCGATGGTGGCAGACGGCCGCTCGGTACAAGTCGCCACGTATCACTGGAGGTCCTGTTTTTCTTGGCTGCAGGCTGTTACTTCCTGCGGAGCGCCACCTGACCCACACGAGAGGCCTGGCTGTTTTTAGCAGGTTAGCTGAGCAGCACTAATGAACAGAGAGTAGAAGGTGATTATTTTATCTACAAACACGTCCATGTGGCCAAGTCACGATGGGGCAGAAACACCACGAAACCACCTAAATATAGGCACTACCGTATAGCAGGCATGTGCTACAAGTCCAGGTTCATTCTCAACTCATTACAACCAAGTCCAAGTCAAGTGTTCGTAAGCAATTTGTAAGTCAATTACAAGTCTCTGACCTTTGACCTGAGAGACTTGTTGGGCAGTGAGTCTCACGAGAGACAAGTCCCAAATCAATGCCTAACCTCAACAATCTCGCGAGAGTTTCCCCACTTTGCTGGTTCCCTTCTAGACACGACCGTACACAGTCGATGTTATGAACCAAACCCAAAGCAGACAGAAGACAAGTATATAAGTTCATATTTCTCAACAGTTACTTCATTGGGAGCGACTGCTATCCAGATATTGAACTTCCCAGAGCAACTTTAAACGTGCCGTGCAGTGGCACCTGTCATGAAAGGGTTATACTGTGCAGGCACCACTTGGATTAAAAACAGTAATGTTTGTCCAAAGATCTGCCTTACATCAAGTGTACCAGGCATCCAAACTGGATATAAAATATGGGATCTGTTAAATCTAACTAACTTATCATAATAAAGCAAAAAAAAAAAGAACAAAAAGAACTTAGTGCAAAATAAAAACTGCACATTTTGAGGGAAAGCAAGAAGTCGGTACCATCAAATGAGGTCAGATGGAGATCACAGCGCTTGTTTTCTTCCCTATATATCCAACCACATCCATAATGACAGTCTTACTCCAGAGATCAAGGTCCTGGAATGTTTCGAGTGTGGTCTGGACACGACGTTGACCAGATGTTCGGGACATCTATTCTGGACTCAAAACCCTTTCCCAGAGCGCTGCGGTGCACGCTCTGAAGAATCAGCGTCTAACTCCGTACTCTGGACCTGCTCATGGTGCGTTTTGCTTTCAAAACATGATTTAGAGAAATCTGTGAGAAACATGAATGTAAATTAGTTCTGATGAAACCCCCGCTGTTGTCCTCCTCGAACTGCTTCCTCACACTTCAACAGCTGGACTTCTTAGAATAAAAATGTCCCGTGGCGTTCGCACCACCCAGAGCAAGGAATCATGTTTTATATCACGAGTTATCATCTATGGATATATGAATGAACTATATCACATCCTGACGTCCTCAACAGTTTGCTCGTGGTGATTTGTGAACCCGAGGCAGCAACGCTTCCCGAGGAACATTTGAAAAAACGTTCTTGGTCGCGCCGTGCTAATCATGAGCACACAAGCCTGTGGCTTTACATGATATCACAGCTCATCTGCAGGGTGTTTTAAAAGGTTGCTTTGACAACACAGTACATCGCATCTAGTGTTTGGAACATTTATCTATTCACGGCTTTTTTTCGGTTAATGTCAAATGTTCTGTTAATACGGAGTCAAATAGGGCAGCTTCTTGCTTAGTTCCCACACAGATTATTAAAGGGATAGTTTGGGTGTTTGAAGTGGGACTGTACACCGACTATGGAGAAGTACCTCATACAACCCCTCTTCAAAACATCCAAACTATCCCCCTGTAAGGACAGGACATGATTTTAAGGACAACTCGTGGTATTTCTGAGAAGCCATCTATCAGCGATGATAACATTTTACTATCCAGATCTATTGCTGAGGTCAGAGGATGCTAGGATGTGATATTGCTAGAGTCCAACAGCACAGGAAGTGAAGCAGTCACACAGTTGGACATTATTATTATTTTAAAAAAGAGAGAGAAACTGAAAGAAAAAGTTCAAAATGATTTCGCAATCTGCCCGTTAGAACTTTCACCTACCATAGTTAACATACGTAGTTGCTTTTTCACACAGATGTGTTATGCAATGAGGGATTATAAAAGAACTTTTTGGGTGCCATCACTTTCAATTTAACCTCCAATAGGTGGGTTAGATAATAAACAAACAGGAGACAAGTTAAAGAATAAATGAGTGCAGAAGAGTGCTAAGAACTAAGATTTTTTTAGTTGATAAGGCGCTTTTTATGCTTTCTTCATGCTGAATGAATATTTCCAAGAAACCTATGAGCACATCTCGGGTAAACACCAGATTTAAAGAGGTGCTTTTGTCTGACTCTTTGTGGAGAAACTCAGTTTTACAGATCTAGCTCTAGCTCTAGTTTCTAACAACTTCTAAGGGAGCAATTTCCCGACACAGTTTGGATCCAATTGTCTACACAGAGTTAAGGATCACTGCAAATGATCCCTCAGAATAATAACACACTTTGTACCCCATCTGTAGCTGATGTTCCTTGTCTTGATCAAACTTGTTTGTAGCGATGATGACCAGAGATTTAAGGTTGAAAAAGAATGAAAAGGTAGGACAAGAACATTGATAAGCTAGAAAAACACCTGTGGCTTTTAATTATTTGGACACACTTCTTATCTTATTTTATTGAATGTACCGAGCGTGATATCACCTCAAGGGAGAGTACCGTGGTTATCTCGTGCTACACGGCTCTCTGTTGCCTCGAGGCCAGAATTGATTTCACCCATAAAAAGTATCTTTGGAGGGGCGGTGTTAACGCAGACTGCAGCCAATCTACTGTGAAATCAAAAGATGTTTCGTGTGACCAGCAAAACACAGCGGCCGTGTCTCTGAGCGTGACTGAGGGAGTGTGTATATCACTGGTGGTCAGATAAGATGGGTGTTGTTGCAGACAAGGAGAGCTGTAAATGTGTCCAAGTGACATGTGAGAAACGTATTGATTTGTAGATTAAATCAGGATCAATACTCGTGCTTGTACTATTGATGAGTGAAACCTGAAACCTGCATTAAAGACAGCGGGGGGAGTGGGTGGGCTGGGTTTGTCTTGTGTTGAGCAGTGGAGGAGGGATGTGTTCTATCGGGACGGATGGATGTTTGTGTCCTCCGTCACTGTCGGGTCCTAACAAGCCCCCGCCGCTTTATCGTTAACACCGACCCCCCTGAACGCTGGACAGGTTAGCTGGTTGTTTTTCCTGCTGCCTGTCTTTATGCTAAGCTAATCGCTACCCATCAATCTTCTCATCGAACTCTCAGCAAGAACGCTACTAAACTGTGAAGTTAAAAAAGTCACCGTTTTGTCCCGTTGGCGTTTCCTTTGGTGGCACACAGAGCGTGAGTCACTGCTTGTTAAAGCAACTTTTCTGCATCTAAATGTCTAACAGAGGAGGGTCTGCATGTGCAACAAAGATAACAGAGACTACAACAGTTCTACCCCACTAAATAAACTCTGATGAACACAGCGCAGCGCAGCGGAGGCTAACGGCGCGCTAAGCCACTGACATTCAGCTCTGCAGCAGAGAGACAATTCAAACGCTGCCTACTAGGAAGCAGCGCCACATAGACGACAAAACAGCCACCTAGCTCATGAACAATGAGGCTTTTCTCTCAACTCAGCCTGCCTCCAAAACGGCTTTGTTGCCAGAGATACCCCCCCCTCCACCTCCCTCCACCACTATCTGCTAAATAATCTGCCTGTGCCTGTAGCTCTGCTGCACGTGCGGTCTATAAAACAGCACCGCACGGCTTTGTGATAACACCTACACACATTATCTGATCAGCAGACGAGTCTTTTGTTACTCAACTCGTTTGAATAACGGTTGGTGGCGAGCAGCGTGAAGAAATAACAGACTGACCTCGTCTCCACTGGCCAGCCGGTGGGTCAGCTCCTTCAGGCTCCGCATCATCCTCTCGTCTCTGAAGTCGTACGGGAAGGTTTCCGTCCACTCCGTCAGCAGCTGGAGGATCTTGGGAGCGATCTTCCGGACTCTCATCTGAAAATGCAGGATGAACACATTAGTATTGAGCGAACAGCTGAGAGAACCACAACTAGGATGTGTAAAGGTCTACATTTTGTAGTGGGTTCACAGCTAAGAGAGGAGAAGGAGGTGAAGGTGGTGCCATCCAGGATTTATAGCTATAGCATACCTTGTCGGCTTGAGGATCGCTGAGTCGCTGTTGCTCCATGCACAGGTGACACACCTTCGACATGAGTTCGTACGGGCGGACAAAAAGGCGCGAGCTGAGCAGGAAGGTGAAGATGTACGTCCTCTGTGGAGAGAAAAGAAAATATGTTTTCTACAAAAAGCAAAATCATGATGTCAAATTGATTATTTGAGCTTGAAAATGGGTTTTAAACCCACACATCACCGGGGGCAATGATACCTAAACAACAAAATATATAAAGTAAGGGGAATGAAAACTTTGAATCCCTGATGTACGGAGAGAAAGAGATGCAAGAAAGCGACTTTAGCACTAACGGGGTCTCAGAGCAGCAGAGCTTCTCAGACAGATAAAAAGAAAAAAAGGCTTCACCTCCTCACATTGAAGAAACTGCAAAGCAAAAGAAACCACCAGAGATAAAAAATAAACAACACTCACATCTGGATAATAGTCTAGAGTCGGGACCAAGTGGTGAACGAGGGCCTCCAGGGACCCGGACGCCAGGTTGTTGTCATGGTAATAGAGGCCGGCGTAGCTGTCGTCCTTGGTCTGGTACAGGTTCTTGTTGTAGCTGCTGGTGTTCAGCTGCCCCGTGAACGGTGGTGTCTGAGGCATGTTGTCCTGTAAAAACAGAAAGTGGACAAACACAGAAGCGGTCAGTCAACGCTCTTAACTCTCTCCGATAGATGTTTCACCGCGGACGCTGATGCAGGGCGGCCAGAAGAAAAACCAAAATAGCTCTCAGACACAAACACAGACGGCAAATGTTTAGGACGCAGTCAACAACCCGTTTCTCCTCCGGATCCCTGCTGTCCATTTTAAGGCTTCTGGGTTTAGTTTATTTGGACGGACAAATGGTTGACTGAAAAAGTTGAAAACTGTGGTTGAGACACAAAAAGCACGAGAGAGAGGAAAATAAGCAGGAGGTTCATGAGTCATCTGCATCACAATGAAACACACTAGAATAGATGCTAACAGATGCTTTATTCAAGTTTGACCCAACTGAGCTTTACAGGGAATTGAAGTATTAGCGCCTTGTTCTACAGAACCAGTTACAGCTAAACCAGAGCTGTTGGCTTATAGCTGGTATTTAACCACAGAGCTCATAAGGAACGTTCTGTGCTTAAAGACAGACGTCAAAATGAAAGTACAACAAAAAACGTGTGCGAGCTTGTGAGAGATTCTGGGTCAAACTGCAGCCCCGCAGGACGTCCTGACACTCGGTTCACCCTGAAAGCAGCACTCTGTATGACGATCACGTTGCCTGCTTACTTCCACTGCTACCACATGTTTGTGTGTGTGTGTGTGTGTGTGTCAAGGAGGCAAGAACAACTCCTGATGCAGGGTACGACATGATGACAAGTGGAGGAACACGTGTGCAGTCCTGTGCTAGGGAACTAGCGTCACGCTAACATCGATCAATAGAATGTTGTCATACTACTCCTGCAGCGTCTCATTGATCCGTACGCTCCAAACAATCATCGCTCTGTCAGTAAATCACCAGATGTGTTACCTCCATGCTACGAGGAGGTGACAGCACAATACAAAAGACGCATTTTAAGTACAATTTGGGCCGAATGAAATGATTGGACGGGCTTATTAAAGTCCAGATACCAGATTTTGTGTCAGAGCATTTGAATTATTGATTGCTGTTGGGACATAATGACAATTTCAACAAATATAACATGTTGAAGAACACTACCAACCCTAGCATTAATGTCCAAACTCAAACTGGTCCTCACAAAGATAGAACAACAAGCTCACACACACTTTCCTCTGCCAGCCTGCTGACCTCTGACCCTGGCACCTCGGCTCAATCCCATGCCAGGCAGACTTATGGCTGGGGAGACACAAAGGGCCTTTTCACACTGCAGGGGGGGTGGAGAAGGGGGTCGTGCAGGGTGCAACAACCCCACCCCCACCCCCACCCGCCATCGCAATCCTCCTCCACCCCCCCACCCCACCCCACCTCCACCACCACCTTCTAGACAATATGCTGCCCCGTGGCGGCCTGCCGAGTCAGGAAGCCTTTAAGGCTGATGCACTGCGGCGCTGCTGCCAGGGACGGATACGAGGATGCCAGGAGGTATAAACTACACCTGCCCACACACTGCCACACAACCAGTCCAAACTGTCCTGTGATGTAACGTTGGTTTGCAGAGGAGGCTTACATAAGAACAAAAGAAACAACCGGACCATAGAGGGAAATAACAGATATTATTTTGTAGCATCTAACAGAAGTCTTGAGCTTAACCTTTAATAAAAATCACAAGACGCAGCTCTGTTTGCTCTTGCAGGAGCACACACGCCTCGATATAGATCCCTAAAACAAGCCCTGTTTATTCATAAGTTCACTTAAAGCCTCCACCCACACGAGGCAAACCTTCCACCCTTCCACTTTCACACGCATGCCGCTCCATAATGCACGCGTGCACACACAGACCATCGCTATTATTCAGCCAGACAGCCGTGATGGCCATTTCCATGAGAAAAGGCGAGTGTGAGGAGTCAGAGCATCTGCTGCACCATGTGGCTTCCCTGCAGAGAGCGAGAGAGAGAGAGAGAGACCGGGACATCACGAGTCTAATGGAGGGATAGTCGACTAGTAGAAGTCAACTGGGTTTTGGATCTTTGTTTACTCCACTGAGGGTTTTGTTTTTCTGAACTTAAGAGCTCTTTTCTTAGAACAAGAAGTACAACCACAAATATCTACTGTCCACAAAGCAGCTCTAGAAGCAGCGCCGGGGTTCAGATGAAGAGCAGCACATGAACAGCAGCAGGTGATCGAGGACTGAGAACTCGTCTCTTTCACTTTTCCCAGCTGGGATGTAAAACCACCAGCTCCCTGATCCCACGCTCGCTTTTCTTACCATGAAGGTGGGGGTTGTTTTGGTTGGATGTGGAGCTCAAACTATTAGACGATCAACAGAAAATTAATCAAAACAACAATTTTAATACTCCTTTTGTTGTTTTAAGTAATATTAGTATTTAAATTATTGTTGATTTATGAGTTTAAGAGGAAATCAAGGGCTCGGGGAAATTGCCGTGGGCACGTGACTAGAGCTGCAACAATTAACTAATCAATAATGAAAATAGTCATCAGCTGCAGCCCTTAACATGTCCTATTTTTTGACATTTTGTAGATAAACAACGAGTTGATAGAGCAAAAAAAGATAATCAATGATCGGAGTATTGTATTGGGAGAGAAAAAGGTTGTATTGGTGAACTCCTGGTTGCTGCCCGAGTTCAACATTTCATTGGTGGCACAAGTTAAACAGCCAGTTTAGTTGGACTGGGATTAATCTCAAGATATCCAACCTTCATCTACCAATCAACTCAAATCCACACATCCGCATCCTCTACAGATTCAAATGAACACATACGGTGAAAGCACTGGGTTTATAGAATCTAATATTGCAACAAGTTGTATTGAGTCTTCAGTACTGTGACATCACTCTCCGTCTCTTTGAAAAGGTTTGAACAGTTTGGATTAATCTCATGCTGCCAGGGGCAGGTGAGCTTCTTTTGAAGATAAAAGCTGTGTCTCTAATAGAAAAAAAAAAAAAACCCTCAGATAGAGGACACCGAGAGATCAGATGTTGCACTTTGTCCTCTTCTCTAATCTCTCCATCTCTTGTAGCAGAGCAGCACTATTTGCTGGTCCTGGTTCGTTTTAAGGTTGCTTTTTTAAACACTCTTGATACGGTCGGTGAAATTGATGCTTTTTGTTCGATTGCTATTTAGTCTAGTTCAGTTTGCACAAATAAACTGGACCAAATAAAAACACGTATTTGCTGAAGGGCGTACGAAGGAGAGAATTCATCTTTTTCATCTCGAGAGCTGCCACTTCTCTGAAGGGAGTCGTGGACTGTTATGTATTGCTGTCGATGTTTTTTCACTTTGACTCGACGCTGATCTACTGTGCGCACGAACCTCTTCTCCTCCAGTTTATATAGAAAGAAACGTCACTATTATATATATATATATTCTGTACGTTCTCTTCGGCCCAGATGTCAAGCAAAGAGGTCAGTCCTCTCCCACTCACGTTAACCTGTTGTTGACCTGTGTCCATCTCAACAAATGCCTGCACAGAAAGCCTGCGTTTTGGTTCGCTTTGGTTTGTTTTAATATGTGCGGTGCAGTTCATTTGGGCAGTTGTGAACGCAGTAATCGTACTCTGTTGCAGACCAAAACAACCGGTACGAGATCGCTTGCGAGAGGTGGTCTCGGACCATTTTTTTTCTGTCCACACTAGTATGATTATTGCCCAAACGAACCGCACCAATTAAAACAGACTAAATATTGGCTTGTGAACGCGCCCTTAGTTTCATAAATTTTATCAAATGTACTTTATCTATTTTACTTAAAAAGATTAGGGCCACTTTTGGCGATAACTGAGATCCTATTCTCGGGCCAAAAAAATGCTAATTAGTTTAGCAGCAAGAGGATCCCACCACCACCACCATCGCCATCTCTGCACTAAAGCCAACAGTGTCTGCTCTCCACACACGCCAGCTGCAGCCTTCACCATAATCCTAAAAACAAAGCGCAGGATGCCGACAAGCAGCGACAACTGAGACATTTACATTTGGCTTCCAGGTGTGTGTGTGTAGTAGTATTAGTAGTGGTGGTGGTGAAGGGTGGAGGGTGTAGGGGGACCACATATCAAGTCCTGACAAAAGCAAACTCTTGCACGTTGCTGTTGGTTTGCACGTGGCTGCTGGCTGGGTGGCAGCAGAAAGTAAACAAACTAAATGCCACAGCACGGGGGGGGGGGTTGGTTAGGTTGGATGGATGGTTTTAATTACAGCCTTGTTGGCTGTGTGTGTAGCCATCTGCCTCAATGTGTAAAAAAAAAAAGTCTAGTTTGGACTTAAATTGGATTTAAAAAACAGAGGATATTCAAATTTCTGTCTGTTTCTGCTCAAAAGATGTTTTCAGCTAAAAAGCATCAAGCTGCAAACTGACATACAAATTGTTGCTTTTGGGTGAAAATGTCTTTAAATATTCAAAGTCAGGCCTATTTTTATGCTCACGCAGACACTGTTCCCATTTTTTTATTGGCTAAAAAACCAACCGCTGATTATCACACGGCAGTGAGTCTCTCAGATGATTCAGGTATGTCTCGTGGTAGTCTTGAGGGGCTGGGACTTTCTTCCTAATATAGTAACACTGGGAGGTACACTCAGCTGAAACAGGCAGCTTAGAAATGAAACTGAAAGATGTTAAAACTGATCATGAGTTGCAGCATTTGAAGGTGAAATACGAGTAGAGGAGAAGTGAAACCAGGACTTTTTGTTTGAGGCCATGGTTCACTGAAAGGTTATAGAAAAGTCAAAATATTTTGCCCTGTTGGGGGAATTTAGAAACAGCTTCTGTAAAAAAAGCACCAAACCTCCCCGAGCATATCAGGAGTAAAACCCCGCCATTTACGTTAAATTCCCTCCAGGCTGCAGAGCCATCAGTGACACAAGCTTGCAGGTAATTTAGCCTCCAAACGTTCGGGTGCGGCAGCTTCCCCCCAGAGGGAGAAAATGACGGAGCCCGGTCTCCTCGCTTTTGCTCAAGCTATCAAAGAGCCGACGGAGGCTCTTCTTCCCGCCCTGCCCGCCGTGTTAACGACCGCTCCTGATGAGCGCCCATCAGCAGTTCTAAAGGCTGTAAAGAAAAAAAAGCCTGAACACACAGAAAAGGATTCCCGTGGTTCGCGAGACGCAGCCGGGAACGCCCATTTAAGCACTTCTCCGATGCTATTTTCCTGAGAAATTCCCAGGATTGTGCTGCAGCCACTGAGGTGTACACACAGGTCAAAGCAATAAAGCTCTGAGACTTGTGATGTAATTTGATTGAGAAGTGGTTTCCACAGAAAGAGAAAAGGTTGGGGCTGTAATAGGAGGCGTCTATAGCAGCGGGGTAATGTGATGCTGCTCGGAGACACTTGGAGGGTCCAGCAGTAAATCAACAGCCCCCCCTCCGCTGTGTAAACACTTAAAGGCACGAGGAATCTCACTCATCCATGGCTTGAGGAAATGAGGGTGAGAGATAGCCGAGTGGCTGCACAGCAGGGCCAAGAGGCCACAGTGGAATAGTGGAAGTAGTCTAAATAAAGACGGCTGGTTGCTGGTGTTGGTGTTAGAAGCTGGCGTGTGGTCACAAGTACTTCAAACTAAACCAGGCGGAAGAGTGTTAAATAAGAATACACCTGTCTGAGACGGCTGCCAGCAAACAGAGGGACTGGAACATGGACCAACACCACATCTCCACAAATGTGACTCTAGTCCCAAGTTTCAAGTAAGTCCCAAGTAACTTGGTCCAAGTCTCAAGAAAGTCCCAAGTCGTTTTTTCTTGAGCAAGTCAAGTTAAGTCAGAGGTTATGTCAAGGTAAGTCGAGTTCTTAGTTAAGGCAAGTCAAGTCCCAAAACAGCACATCTTCCCATCCAGCCTGCAAGACGTGTGATTCAAGTAATTTGGTCCAAGTCTCAAGGAAGTCCCAAATTATTTGGTCTAAGTTTCAAGTAAGTCCCAAGTCATTTGGTCGCAAGTAAGTCACATGTTATTTGGTCTAAGTTTCAAGCAAGCCCCAAGTCATTTGGGCCAAGTCTCAAGAAAGTTCCAAGTAATATGTAATTTAGTCCAAGTCCCAAGTAAGTCCCAAGTCACTTGGTCCATTTCTCATTTAAGTCCAGAGTCATTTGGTCCATTTCTCCCTAATCAACAATATTCACATTTTATATTTAAACTGAAAACAAAATTGACACAGACACGTCGTTCGATTCATCATGTCTCGAGTCAAGTCCAGAGCCTTTAACTTCCAAATCCAAGTCGAGTCTCAAGTCATTTATTTTCTGTCAATTCAAGACAGAACAGCAGCAACAACAGACCAGAGAGGAGAGGCGGCTCACCACAGAGAAATCTTTGTCTCTCTCGACCTTTTAACCTTTTCCAACCACCTTCTACATCCACGCCAGTAACGAGTGTTGTTCTACCAACAGGGTAATGTTTGCAGCTGTGGCACCGAGTGGTAAAAATCACAGCTTCCATACAGGATTCTGTCACCTGACGTCATCAGTCCTTGACAGCCTCATGAATCCCCCACGCTGACACTAAAACATCCTGCACAGAGGGGACGCCGCAGCAGAAAACAACAACACCTTCATGGCTTCTGATACGTCAAGAAACTGAGTAAACAACAAGTTAAGATTCAACAACAAGCAGACTACAGGTTGGGATGAGATACTGGAAACGTTAAACAGGTTAAACAGACACAGTTCAACTTATGTTTTGAGGTGACACGCTCTCTTTTTAGGTATTTCCCCGTCCAGATTCCCCTTGAATGACGCCTCAATACCTTGATCTAAAAGACTAAGGCATCTATGTGCAAACTGGGCTAAATTTGGTCGAAAAGTGGACGTTTTTCTTAGATATCTGCATTATAAATCCATCGATTCACCACATCTAAAAGACTGTATTTCAACGTGCAGTCAGGACCTGCTTCACAGTCATTTAAATACAAGTTATATATAACCAAGCTTTCACTTTTCAGCCAAATTTAGTCCATAAAGTGCTCCGCAAAACATAAGTTAAGCATCTACTGATGAAGAAGACTTGCAAATCAATAAATCAGAGCTAGTTTAAGCGATAAACATTGCTCATTTCTTTCAATCCCCCAAAGCTCTGCAGTCTTCACACCAGTTTTTATGTACAATTACATCACCACTTGCATCAAAATATCAGGCACTTGTTCCTTCTTAGACCCCCCAAAGCATCTATTTGTCTGCATTTTTTTTTACAAACAAAGCCCACCATAACACCAGAGTACAGCAGCAATCATGCAATCCACAGCAACAATAACTCATTCAAGTGTTTCCAGAGGAGGCACCCTCACACACTGTGAGCCTGCCAAATCACCAATAAACGGATTTAACTTGTCAGCACATTAAGGAAACCCTCAATGCATGCTTGTAGTACAGAGAGGTGGCACGGAAAGCCAAGGAGAGCAGGCCAGAGTTACACAGGAGAGATGTGGGATTAACTGCACTGATCCCTCACTGGCTTCAGGAGGAGATGGGAGGAGATGGGAGGGGGGGGGAATCCTCTTAACCAGGAGGTAGTGGGGGTTAAATATAGTCCAGCACTGACACTGTGGTACATTTCAGGGGTCACTTTAGGGGGAAATGAACAGATAAGACATCAAATTTGTGTTTTTTTTTATTCTGGAGGATGCAGATTTGGATAAAGTCAATAAAGGTGTACAGCCAGCTCTCACACTGCAATAAAGGGTCCATATAAACACTAGAAAGTCAAGATGCAATATTCATTTTGCAGGTAAGTTGGGAAAATACCTTTAAAATCAGTGGGGTTTTTTGGGGTTTTTTTGCTTTGTTGTTTTGTCTTTTTAACTCTACTCTTTCTTTTTGTCATTATTATTATTATTGTTATTTCTCTTCTTGGTTTTGTTTTGTTTTTGAATGTTGAGGTTGTTTTCTCTCTAGTGTACTTGATGGGTTTGTCTGTAAGATCATCTACTTAAAAGTTGTTTTAAAGACTGTTGTAATTAAAAAACAGTGGATTGCATATATATATATATATATATATATATATATATATATATATATATATGAAAACAC
>CAKALU010010875.1:0-20660 GCA_916700995.1 Hozukius guyotensis | reverse complement strand
TCTGCTCCAGAGTGTTCGGCCAAAAGAGTCCCCCGGTGTACAAACACCTACATAAACGTTCCGGGAGGGACCAAGTGGGAGTATAGGAGAAGGGTGGATTTGGTAGTTGGGTGTACTAGTACTGTATATGTATTGTAATTATGTTTTGTGTGCTTATTTTAGGGGGAGTTAACAGCAGTAAGTAGACCTTTGGGAATATTATGTGTAAAACATATTCTACATAGTCTATGGTAGTGCAGCCAAGTGATAATAACTTGAAAATACTTGTTAATGGTAACATCCAATATGGTCGACCGGTGACACAGTATCAAAGGTGCACGTTTCCATCTGTCTGTGTTGCTGGTCAGATCTCACTATGTTGCTGTCCTGTTGGTGCTGCTGAAACTGTTTGTGGATGAACCACACACGGCTGGTACACCTTACCATCGCCTTGGCGTCTTTGTTTTACTGCATCATCCAGCTGCTAAACGCTCATTCTAACAGTGGGATGAATATCGCCTTGCAACACTCTGTGCGTACAGAGGATGATTATATCTCTGCCGCAGCACCAAATCATCCTTCAGTCAATATCTGAAGGATGACAACAACTATTTCACAGGTTTTAGTCAGTCTTCCCCCCCCCCCTGGTGTTCATCTTCCCAGAGGATGAACCCAGTTTGGACACTCTATGTCCTCTAGCGCCACCCTCAGGACAAACTATTGATAATGCTGTACACTAATGGTAATACCCTGATAGCAGTATCACAACTAAATGTGTGCATCTGTCTGCAGATCCCTCCTGTTGCCACCATGCTGCCGAGTTCTCACCTTGCAAAGAAGCTTGTGACCAGGTATGAACACACACACACACACACACACACACACATGCACACACACACACACACACACACACACACACACACACACACACACACACACACACACACGCGGGCGCCCACTCCTCAGCCCATTATAGTCGGCCTATGAATAGAGGTTTTTGAAGGGGAGTGGGGTAAAGTTTTTTGTCTTTTGGCTCTTTGAAGTGAAGAAAAAAGTCTCACCCTGTTTCAATTGGTAGCAGGTGACGCTCTCTCTCTCTCTATCCCTCTCTCTCTCTCTCTCTCCCTCTCTCTATCTTTCTCTGTCTCTCTGAAGCCTCCGTGTCCTTCTTTATGGTCATAAAAGAAGCTTTTCTCTGCAAGCAACAAACAGACAGAGAGTTCAAACCTTATTCCTGCTTTTGAAGTGGGGGGGGGGCACTGAAGAGGGAGGCTGGACTGAACCTATTGTGCTCTTATTGGCTGACATCACCACTTTGCTAGTCAAAGAAAAGAAAGAAAACAGATAGAAAAGGACATTAAATGAAAGATGAAGAAGGGAAAGTAGTGGGGGAATGGGAGGCACGTCTCCAGAGAAAGAGAAAGTGGGGGAAAAGGAAGAGAAAGAGTGATAATGATGGAGAAGAAAAAGATAATGGCCTTTCAGAAGTGCAATGGCCTCAAAATACCCCTCAGAAGTTGTGCTTAAGGTCTTGAGTGTGTGGGTGGGTGTGCTTTGGTATGAGGGATGGGGGTGGGGGTCAGCGTTAGATACACGTAACCACCACGACCATTTTAGCTCTAATGGAGGCTGGTTACACCCAGAAAATGAGCGGCTTCAGCTGTTCTGCTGATTACACATAGGACCTAAAATAAAGATCTTAATGTGGTTCCAGGCTCTGTGGATACTGCTGGTTACGTACATTTCAAAATAAAAGGGGAAGGTAAAGTAAGTGAAGTTGATATCAGGGATATGATTCAGAGTCAAGGGTTTGATATTATCAGTGTTTTCAATATCTGGATGGTCCTTGTGCTCCAATACACCTATCAGATCAATTTCATCCTCAAATATGTCTTGAAGGTTCTCGATACGACATCCAGAGCATTAATATAGCAGCAGACAACTCTTGTCCATGTGAAGATATAGAGGAGTAATGTCTACCTATCACGCCAATAAGTCATTCATTAATGTTATCTGACAGACGGCGAAAAGAAACACTCAACAGAATACAGAATACAGTTCCTACAGAAAACTCAAGCAAAGGCTGCACAGAAGCAACAAACACTGGAGGACAAGAGAGGGAGGGAGAGAGAGACAGTCCGTCGAGACAGCGACAAGGCCGAAAAGATTACAGAGAGGGTTTGTTGTTTTATTAAAAATAAAAAATAAAAACACATTGAGGATAAGCTCGGATGCAGGCACATTTTTTATGAATGCGATGCAGAGCTATTCAAGCAGATTTGATTTTAATAACTTGAATGCACTTGGACGTGTTATACAGCACTGCTATCTAGGAAAATAGAAGTATCGGATCGTGACTCGGTATCGGCGGATACTCGGTGTTAAATGACTCGGATCGGGGAAAAAAAAACTTTATCGGGACATGCCTGATAAATTGTACAAATGGGGATAATGGCTCCCTTTCAGATAATCTCTCCTCAAAGACATTCATGGTGTTTCACTCAGCTGTACACAGAACAGGACTAGGTTGACAGCGGGAACGAGTAGGGTCAATGTGCTTAATTGTTACACAGCTAGTCAGTGGGGGTGTCTATAATATTAAATGTTCATCTGCAATGTTCTCAGTAATATCCGTTCTCACTAAAGTGTACTAAAGTAGCATATCACATGCTGATTAAGGATTGCTTTAATTTAATACATTCAACAATATGATCTGCTGCTGGATTACTCATCTAAAGGTTTATTGTCCTATTTCAGTCACATGCCAACGCACAGTGGACTTTGTTAAACAGACCAGACCGCCTCCCGTGGCAATTAAGAACATGCCCACAGCCTCAAATGTTGGTCTTACGGAAAACCTAGCGAGACAACTTTCCTGCTTCAGCTTCCTGAGCGCGGTCGGGAAGCACAGGGGAGACTTTGTTTGGCCTCCAGGTCCGAAGTCGATGCTCTCTTTAGGGCTAACCCCCTTTCACTTTACACAGCAGTTAAGAAGCAAGACATGGGCACTTAACGTGGCTCTTGAGGAACTGCAGCATTCTGTTGGAAAGACGCCGCCGACTCCCAGGCCTTAATGGCACATGATTGGAAAGCGGCGCTGTACCGAAACCGTTTTTCTTAGGCGTGCACCACTCGATGAGCCCGGCACCGGAGAAAGAGCCCATCAGTCTGCCAGCCAGCACTTATTCACCTTTCATACAGACTGAGAGAGCCTTACAATTGGCCTGCTTGGCCCGTTGGTCTTTTGTTGCATCACAGAGAGTTCTTCTTTGATTATCTGCCAACAAATCACTGCCGCTCCATTTGGTGTTGTGTCTTCCTGTCACTTCAGCAGGGATGTAAGAAGTTACTGTCAATCGGCGTTGTAATCCTCTGATTCAGTTTGCTCCGACAAAGAACAGTCCAAGAACACCTGATTACAAACACATTCTGAGCACCTGGAGCCTGGCATGAAGGACATGTTCCCAGAAATGAATAAGCTCCACATGGACAGTGGCATACAAACAGAACTCAGTGTTACAGTTGCTGAAATAAAACTGTTCTCCTTTTCAGCCAAGTGAAAGATAAGAAGAGACTTTAGTAATCCAGTGGGACAGTATTCAGCAGCAACATTGTAACAATAAACAGAAATAGAGCAACTTTGGAGTGTTAAACATGTACTACCACAACCAACACTTCCAATGTGCAAGAAAGAGCACATCAGACACAAACAATGAGATATAAACACCATGGGTATGATTGGTCTCCACCATCTGTCCACTACACATCTGGCTCTTAAACTCTCTAGGTAGTGTACTGTGGGTTGATGAGAGCCATGTGACTAAACCCCCAACCAAAGTTGCCAGATGTAAAACTGAAACAATGAGCTAAAAGGTACTAAAAAGTCCATAGAGCTGAGAAGAGCTGCAGCGTAGGGTTCATCTTAGAGTAACATACAACATAGTCATGTGATCCATTGTCAATTTAGTAATATTGATTATAGATAACACTTTGTAAAAAGTCTGTCTCTCTCTTGATGGCAAACAGCAGAAGGCTCACGGTTGAGGCTACAGTTAGTGAGCCGTGACGCCTGAGGAGGTCAGCAGGAGGCTAAACTACTAGCGTTTTCTCTCCATTTCTGAAACGCTTCGCCAATATAGTAGCTCACTAGAGCCTTGAATCACAGTTTTGCCCAATGATGCCAAAAATATTCTGCCTACTGCAGGTTTAAGTGATTTTTTTAATCACCCATGTGTCCATGTTGCACCTTATTGAGCCACAACCCCCCAGAATAATCCGGTCGGTGTTTGTGACACATTGCAACAATCCACAGACAGAGGGGAAAGTGAAGGAGAGAGCGCTGCCAACCGGCGTAAACAGCTGTGTCCTCGCACCTCCCTTCGCTAAAAGAACAACAATCAACTGCACTTACAGCTTTTCTTGAGAACACGTATGTGTTTGTCATACTTCCGACAGGATTTGGAAAATGTGTAATATACCAGCTCATCTAGTCGGTTTACATTTTTCCGTTTGCTCGAGCATTATTTTCCACCCATCCTAATGCACTGTGATTGGCCCTCTACACCGGGCGGACCTGGTCACTGGTCGCTCAGCGCTACGTCACATGTTGATAACCAGTAATCAGAAATGAACTGAGAGGTTCCTGACTAATTCACATTTGCGATTTGGTCTGGTTAGGAACCATGTTGATGGGAAAAAATGTGCTGATACTGTAAAACAAAAAAAAGTTTATTTAATGGCTTTTGTCCAAGACCTCCGAGGTTATGGACATTGGAGATGCTGCCGTCACTGGAAAGAATGAGTCTCCATGACTCCAGGAGTCTGTGTGTTTAGCTTTGAGTCTCTCTGAGAAGACGGAGTGCACTTTTAGATGCAAATTGTGCTCATCTGGTTCAACTGGTAAATGTTGTATTGTGTATTACGTACACGGATTTAGAGCGTGTTGTATTAATTCTGTATTTTGCTCCCATCTCGCAGCTCGCCACCATAAAGAGTGAGTCTCGTCTAAAGCATCTCCTCCAGAGGTTACCCAGTTACTGTCCAGAGTTGATGGTGAGTCCACTGCCTCTATCACTACAACACCAGCTGTATTGATTTATTTATTATGCACAACACCTGGTTGGGATGGAATCACTCAGTCCTACTTTACTGCAAGAACGTCTGCAAATGGAATAGGAACAAAAACTTTACATTCAACTAAACTAAATAAGTGTAAAGAAGTTTACAAGGTGATGGGTAACACTTTATAATAACCACTAATAAGTAAGGGATAATGTTCGCGAAGGGGTCTCTCATCGCCCTGTCGGGGTTTATTTCACAACAATGACCCGCTAGCTGTACATTATCCCACTTATTACACGGCTACTTACTGAAGAAATCAATATTTTGACACAAAAACGGTCCTCCAGAGTCCGACATCAGAACTGCGCCCATAGCAACGGTCTGTTATACATAGCAACGGTCTGTTATACATAGCAACGGTCTGTTATACATAGCAGCGGTCTGTTATACATAGCAACAGTCTGCTATACATAGCAACAGTCTGTTATACATAGCAACGGTCTGCTATACATAGCAACGGTCTGTTATACATAGCAACGGTCTGTTATACATAGCAGCGGTCTGTTATACATAGCAACAGTCTGCTATACATAGCAACGGTCTGTTATACATAGCAACGGTCTGTTATCCAGAGCAGCAGTCTGTTATACATAGCAACAGTCTGCTATACATAGCAACGGTCTGTTATACATAGCAACGGTCTGCTATCCAGAGCAGCGGTCTGTTATACATAGCAACAGTCTGCTATACATAGCAACGGTCTGTTATACATAGCAACGGTCTGCTATACATAGCAACGGTCTGTTATACATAGCAACGGTCTGTTATACATAGCAACGGTCTGTTATACATAGCAACGGTCTGTTATACATAGCAACGGTCTGTTATAGAGAAATTACAGACCGCAGAACGCCGTGCTTGACCAATCAGAATCGAGTATTCAACACAGCCGTGTAATAATAAAAGGTAAATTGTTAGTTAATTAAACTTTAGAGAACTTCAGATCTAAAAACACAGTGCTTATCGCTGTACGTGCCGCCAAACAGAACGAAACGGATATCCTCGAGAGTGTAACTTTAAACAGGAAGTAGGTTGGTGGTTGCGGTTACCAGAATACTGGAGCATCTGGTTAAACCACACAATCTCTCACACACACACATACAGGCTCCGACCTCCCCCCCCACCACGGCTAATTACAAAGCAGAGAGGCTGATTTGCTGCCTGTCTCGCCTCTCTCCATGAGCCTATTAGAACCACACCAGTAATTAGACTTAGGAAGTCTTAAATTAACATGTGTCCTGTTCTTATATAGCTGAACTGATGCAACAACACTGTAAGCTATTGACATGCACAATGCACATGGACTGTATGCTTGTATTATTACAGCTGCTACTCTAATTGAACTGGGATTGAATTGTTATTCTAAACATTTAGGTTTGGGATTAGGTCTTAGTGCTGTCACGATAGCAGAAATGTTGCTTTTCTTACCATACTTTGGGCCAGATTTACATGCAGATTGCAACTGCTAACTCAATGAAATGTAAATCTGTCCCTTAGTCGAGATTACTGGAATTGTTTGAAACTGATTCTAAAAAGCAGAAACACTCAAAAGCGGTGATGTTCAAGTTTATAACAGACTAATGTCAGCACACTGAGAAAAACAGAAAGGTAAACGAGGGCATTGAACACAACACTACTGTTATGCAAAATACAGAAGGCTTCAATAATAAGATAAATTGATGAGTTCAAAGTTCATTCTTGACCCTAAAAACAGTTATTTGACAAAAAAAAGTCCTAACTCCGTTTGCTCAGTTGTCATGGAGATGGTTCAGTTGTCATCATGTGACCTAAGTGAGGGCTGACAGGAGCATAAATATGATGGTGCCTTCAAATGAAACTCGTGAGCTTGTGTGTTTACAACATGGGAAGTTGTGTACACAATATGTTTGGCGTTCAAGCGGTGAAGTCGTGAGAACACCGCTGCTAAGCAACGGCAATATTAACGTTACTGTCGGCGTCTAGAAGCCTCAGAAGCTTTTTTTCTGGGGACCCACTTTTTAAAATTGACAAACCACTGCGTGACTTGCTTGCGCAACCTCAATACCCCCGATCACAAATCTCAAATGGCAGCTCCTGTATCCGTGATATTTTGGCTTCACTTTTGTATAGTGAGAGGAAATGGAGACGCATCATCCATCTACTGTATATATACAGTCTATGGCCCCAACAGGTTCACCCAGCCATGATGGTAAGGCATCCAGATTTCATATCACGTCCATATAACTATTAACATATAACTATGTATGTTTCATCTTTATTCATAGTCATTTAATTCAGGCCTTTTCTGACCTGAAGAAGAAGACTGCTTAGCTCTAATGTAGATCATATCAGTCTGTAACAAAAAACAAGAAACCCTTTTATCAGACACGTACACACAAAGGCTCTCAGAGGAGACTGGAGGGATTTGTGCTTTGGCTCATGTAAACTGCAGCATTATTCTTCCTGTCATGTTCTTGCCTTATTGGCCTCCAGCTACATCACAAATCACGTTTATGCTTCATGTAAAGACACTGTAACTCCATGCTCTGGCTCATAAGTGATGCTGACGCCCGCTGGCGGGAACCTTAGTTCCCCAGCCAAGAGACACGGTGGGAGTGTTAACAGTGACGTGCTTATTTACACAAATGACTGGCCTGGAAAGGCATACGAGCATGAAAGGATTTTTCTTCTACCACACTATTTCCATGTTTTTCTGTGCCGCTGTCCCTATCTGTGTCTCTCTGTCCCAGACCAGCTTGTTTGTGATGATTAATCCCACAACATTTCACCACAAACCCACTGGCAGTTTCATAGGATTCATGATGCTTTCCTGTTTTGATCCAACGAATGTACCGTTTGTTCTCTGTGAAATTAGAGAAAACAACTTTTACCATCTCTTCAACAGTTTATGTGTTCACTGGCAGATTTCTTCTAGAATTACTGGATAATGAATACGTACATTAGACATGTTTAATTATAAGCCATGCTATGGTGAAGCATTAATGTGAGAGAGTGAAGACGACGGAGAGGCCTTTAGGATTAGAGGTGTAAGAAAATATTGAGTATTGGAATATTATAAACAATGTGATAGGGTAGCACATCCCAGATTTCAAAATCAAGGAGGACAAAATACTAACATTTCACTTGTTCATTGGCTCACATCGCAATAGAAATACACTTACGGGGTTCGGCACGGAGCCTTCTTCAGAGCGTGTCCGTGCCGAAAGGCAAATTCACATTTTTATGCTTATTGGACTTTGGGTCTAGCACTCCACCGTGAATCCCATTGTTGAAGCGCAACCTCCTTTACCAAAACATATATCTGAATATTATGTTTTGTGATACTGTATTGATTCTCAAAAAAGGTAACATAAACATAAAGTGTGCCTCAAGCTCCGTGTGTCATTATAGTACACCATCTGATCAGATGCAAACCTCATTTGAACCAACCACACTTTTACATAAGACCTTATTGCAACCTTATTACACGGCTGGGTTGAGTAATCGATTCTGATTGGTCAATCACAGCATTCTGCGGTCTGTTATTTCTCTAGAACAAACCGTTGCTATGTATAGCAGACCGTTGCTATGTATAACAGACCGTTGCTATGTATAGCAGACCGTTGCTATGTATAACAGACCGTTGCTATGTATAACAGACCGTTGCTATGGGCGCAGCTCTGATGTTGGACTCTGGCGTACCGTTTTTGTGTCAAAATATTGATTTCTTCAGTAAGTAGCAGTATAATAATATATAATAAAAGATATAATAATCCCCGACAGGGCGATGCTGCATCCCTCCGCTTCACGGTGCAGCATCGTCCTGTCGGGGATTCTTTCACATCAATGACCGGCTCGCTGTACATTATCCCTTACTTAAACATGACTTGGTCTGACTGGAAACTGGCTTTTATCAAATGTTAGCTCTTACCCATCTTAAAGCTAGTGAACAGTATAGCATTGCTTCAGTCTTTAGAAGCAACAGGGTGAATAAGAAATGAGAAATATTCTGTGACATGAAACCTAAAAATGTAAAATGTATAATATAATGTATATAATGTAATGTATAATAAATTCTTCCAATCATGATAACAAAGTTTGTGGAACATGCTCAAGTTCTCCGCTATTGATTTTGTAAGCTGGCGTGATAGGACATGTTTTATTAAACCTCAAGTCAAGAAAAATGTAACCTTTTCTTCTCCTTTGTCTTCTAGAATGAACTTTGGATGTGCATCAACTCTACCCTTCCAGGTAAGAGAAGAGTGCTAATATTAAACCCTGTACCAAAACAACCACTTGTCCCTCGACCCAACTTTAATTATTACTTGAATTAAAATCTGCCAAGTCACTTTTTTATATCCTGGCAACAGACGTAGAAAAGAAGTTGCACCACGAACACCATATCAGCAGTGGACAACACATATATCAAGCTTTTAATAAGGGCCAGTATTGTGCATTAAATAACTCAGTGTCCGCCATATGATCGATTGTGTGGTGTTTGATTTGTCTCCAGGCGTATCCAGGAAGTCAGAGGGCTGGGTGGGTCTGGGCTGCTGTGAGCTGGCTATCTCAGCTGAGTGTCGCAGGGAATGCAGACAGGTGAGATATCGTGAATACAGTATGCCCAACTTTCTTTTTTAAGAATGACTGCACGGACATTTATTTTGCTTCCACCTATATGCTGTGGTTTCATGATTTCATTTCCTTTTTCCCTTATAGGCATCATCGAAAAATGACATAACAAAAGTATGCAAAAAAGTCACAGAGGTAAGTCCGATAAAATGAATTCAGTAGCAAGAGAGCAGCGATGGTGGAGCGAGCTAGAGAGTGAATGAAGAGAGGGAGCGGCGTTACTGAGAACAAAGCAGTGAATCAGAGAAATAAAACATTATAGCTTACGCCCAGAGGACACCACCACAGACTGCTAGTGGGTCATAGTGATGATTGAGAAGGATTATTGTTGTATCAGTCTATACATTGTTTTTTTTGTTTTTTTAGAAAATCCCTGCATATTATACCTTTAATTATAAATAAAAAACAATATATGACTACCACTATTCCTACTGTACTTCTACTACACATTTCACTTGTGGTATAACTGCTAATATTATGTGAAACCGAATACCATACTAATACCATAATAGTTACTTTTATGGTATAAGTGTCTATTTTACATATTTTAGCTTTTTTTTAAGTGAAAACAAAATAAACAACATTGTTTAAAGAAAACTACATAGATCGGAAAAAAAGAATGAAAAGGGATAAAGGACAGATACTTCTACAACATTACATAAAAGACTTTCCATTATGATGAGAATATATTAGGGCTCTCAAACGATTAAAATATTTAATCGCGAGTAATTGCACATTTTTTATCTGTTCAAAATGTACCTTAAAGGGAGATTTGTCAAGTATTTAATACTCTTATCAACATGGGAGTGGACAAATATGCTGCTTTATGCAAATATATGTATATATTTATTATTGTAAATCAATTAACAACACAAAACAATGACAGATATTGTCCAGAAACCCTCACAGGTACTGCATTTAGCATAAAACAATATGCTCCAATCATAACATGTCAAACTGCAGCCCAACAGGCAACAACAGCTGTCAGTGTGTCAGTGTGCTGACTTGACTATGACTTGCCCCAAACTGCATGTGATTATCATAAAGTGGGCATGTTCCCATGGAACCCATTTACATTCACATATCTGGAGGTCAGAGGTCAAGGGACCCCTTTGAAAATAGACATGACATTTTTTCCTCTACAAAATGTAGCGTAAGGTTGGAGAGTTATTTAGCCTCCTTCTCAACAAGCTAGTATGACATGGTTGATACCGATGGATTCTTTAGGTTTTCTAGTTTCATATGATCCCAGTATCTTCACTCACAAAACTGAGCCGCTACAACCTAAAAAAGGCAAGTTGCGCTTACGCGTTAAAGAAATTAGTGGTGTTAAAACAAATTTGTTACGTTTGAAACGTTAAGGCGTTATTATCACGTTATCTTTGACAGCACTAGAATATATTCATCTAAATGAAAAGATAGAACAGTGGTTCCCAACCTGGGGTGGGGAATCCCCATGGGGCCCCAACTATTAATCCAATATGCTTAAAGGAATCTGAACGATAAGATCATTTTGCAGTAGTTTCCTGTATCTACAGGGGAGTTTCAGAGAAGGAAAAATCACTCTCTGGTCATGACTCACATCCATTCTAAGGTCTTTGATTTAGTTCCGTAAACAGTCACTGAGACAGAGCTTTAGTATGCTTTTTTTGTTTTGTATATGTTCAAATATATCACCACAACGTTTCTCTTCTCCTTGTAGAACTCCCTCTACAGCTGCATCACCAAAAATGAAAGTAAGTTGTTACTCACTCACACACACACACACACACACACACACACACACACACACACACGCACACACACTACACACACAAAACCAACATAAACAGTGAAGACGCCAACAACTGATCTCATATCTGCTTCCAGCCAACAAATAAATACAGCAGACCACTGTCTTCTTGGACCAATAGATGGGCTTGTTTGTATTCTCTCTGTTTCTCATTCTGTAAATACACAACGTGTTATTTGCCTGGCAGGATGTGAGGTCAGTAACTTCCTGTTGACAGGTGTAATGTTACTAAAGCCGACATTAACAGAAAAAAAACCAAACAAATGTCCTACATTCAAAATGTTACTGAAGTACAAAAGTATTAGCATCAAATATATACTTAAAGTACCAAAAGTAAAAGTAGCCTACTCATTATGCAGAATGGCCTATTTCACAATAATATATATTATGGTATATTATTGTATTATAATTATTGATGCATTAATGTGTTCGTCACTTTAATGTTGCAGCTGGTAACGGTGCTCATTTTAACTACTTTATATGCTTAATAATGATATACTACTTCATAATACACCAGAGTTTATTAGTTGATTTTTATTTAGTATTACGTATCTGGATCTGTACATAGCTAGTATCTAATATTGTCTAATAATTGAAGTAAAAAGTACAACATTTCCCTCTGAGATGTAGTGGAGTAGAAGTGGGCTATAAAGTTACGTAAAATAGAAATACTCAAGTAAAGCACAAGTAGCTCAAAATTGTACTTAAGTACAGTACTTGAGTAGCCTACAGGCCACCACTGCTAGAGCACAAGATGTAGTCTCTTCATTTAGCTATCAAAGTGCACCAGATTGATGCATTTAACTTTAGAATGTACAAAAGGTTCTGGTTACTGTGAAAACCTGGAACAAAGATGGGGAAAACTGCTGTAAGGAATGTGTCTCAGTGAATAAATTAACTCACTTTGCAAGTAACTTTGGGGTTCCAATTTTCTTTCATATGCTTAGTACTTTCTTACCAGTATGGATGTGAAGTAGGTCTTAAATTGCATTCATAACAGTCTTAAAAAGTCTTAAATTTAGATACCCTGAGTCAGAATGACCAAATCTGAGGAATGTAGCTTTACAATAAAAGAATGAAATGCTGAAAGGACTGAGAACGAAACATACACTTTTTATATGCCATGGTAGTTCTTCCTCCTTTGCTAATGTGGCAGCTACAGAATGTGGTAAGCAAAGAGGGAACAATGCTATCCTAACACTGACCAAAGACATGAAGGTCTCTTCTGCTTCCTGATGGTTCTTAAAGTAACACGTTGACATTTTGTGAAACATTATTTACTGTATTGCAGAGAGTTAAAGCTACAGTAGGGCACATTGAGCAAATGATGAAAAAATAGTTATTTTTATAAAACAGTCACTACTGTCAAGTAGTGCATGAGACAGGTAATCTGAAAAAGAAAATCATGTTCCTCTGTGCTCATAATGGCATTTACAAGATTTCACAGACCGGAGGAAAACAACCAATTAGAGCCGAGTTGTCTCAAAGTGTCACGAAACTCGCGAACTCCGATCAAACGGTTAAACTAGGCAGCGCTGATCAAATATGAATCAATATTCTGTTACTGTAATGCCTATTTCTCTCCTCAAATGTTTTCAGAATCATCTTGTAGTGTACTGTTTAGCTGTAAAATGTCAAGTCAAGTCAAGGCCGATGGTGTCTGGAAGTAAAAGTGGTTGTGTGCGTCAGCGTTTCCACCCATCCAGATTAACACATTTTCAATTTTAGTGGTTCGAACATACTGGAGTAGTGTGGACGCTAGGCGTAAACGTAGCAAAAGTTATGCATTTTAAAAACATATTAGTGTGGATGTAGCTTTAGATGAGAAGATTGTCATCTAACTCACTGCAAGAAAGTGAATATGTACCAAAATGTTGAAATATCCCTTTAAGAACCATCAGAATACTCTTTGTAGGCTTCTACTTTTACTCACACAAAGCCAATTTGTGTATTCAAGTATGTCACTTGTGTGTGTGTGTGTGTGTGTGTGTGTGTGTGTGTGTTCCTCCAGTGGGCTCCACCTGCTGCAGCTATGCAGGACGTCACACCACCTGTAGGGAGTACTGCCAGGCCATCTTCAGGACCGACTCGACCCCCACCGTGTCCCAGATCAACGCTGTCAAAGAGTACTGTCAGAGTCACAGCCCTCAGCTGCTCAGCTGCGTCAGCAACTTCACCAAGTCCTACCCCATACGCAGCCCTATAGACAGTAAGTCCAGCCACGCTTCATACTGCACATGGAGCTGCAGGAGCACTGGACTCATTCAGCCAACACTGATGCCAGTAGTTGTATCAGTTGTAACCTCATCTGTAACCCAGGCAGTCTTCATTTCGTTAACCAAAACTAGGACCAAATATGTTCGTCAACAAACTTTTTTTCCATGACGAAGACGAGGCGGCACCAACGTCATCAAACACTAAAGCTTTGTTTATACTCGAGACTCGCACTACAAACATGTACAGAGGCGTTTATGCTCAGTGCGTAGTTCGTTGCGGTATGCTCCGAAACGCCAAGAGGCGTACAAACTAAATATTCTGTGGATAAGCAAGAAGTCAACGAGTGGTACCGGAGAGGAAAGTAGGCTGCCTGGCAACAGTAGTGAACACCGACGTACCGCTAAACATGCATTGTATTGTAACTTGTATAACTTGCATGTGTGTACTGTAATTATTACCGTCGCTTACCTCCAAGTCTAAATGACTTTCTGTCTCTCGGTGCTTCCCCTCGGGTCGCCACTCTTTCCATGAGACCTTTTTTTAGCTTTTACAAAACGATCTCTCATATTCTTTCACAGCCTGCAGCAGAAAGCCTCTTCTGTTCCCAGTGTGTTGCCTATTTCTTTCCAAGTATTTCATGTCATGTGACTGTCCCTGTGGTCTCTCCATAAACAGTTGTAAAGACGTCTTCCCTCGAAGGCATCCATGTTGAAACCAAAAGCGCAGTTACAAAAATTCAGAGGTGCACAAAAAAACCACAGCGACAACTGTGCGCGCTACGCGAAAGCCATGATGATGTAATTTTCTGGCGCTGACCTCGCGCCAGCTTCACTACGGCGAGCATAAACCAGGTTTAACCGTGATGATATCAAACATGCAATATCGAAAAAAGACGAGATTAAAATGTAGTTTAAAAACATAAAAACTTTACCAAAATCTCTCTTTATTTTTGTTTACTTCCACCTTCTCTTCCCCTCTCTCTGTCACTCTCTCTCACACGCACACACACACACTCCGTGCTGCAGTGGCAGCGCTCAGTCAGTCTCTATTCTTACGCCTCATCCACACTGGGATCGTCAGGAGCGCGTGGCGGCTGCGTGATTCATGCGTCGGATGTTCACACCAGCTGCATTTCAGCTGCGTGTCTGTTGCGTTTCTGCTGCTGCTGTCAGCCCTTTCTTTCTACATAGAGTTTGCCTTTTAAAAGTCCATTTCATTTCATTATAAATATCATTTATATTTATTTTAGACAGAGAAAGATTAAGAAACGTGTGGTAATTTGTAAATAATAGTAATAATCAACATTTAAAACTCCGTACTATATTCATTCATGGAGCTCTCCAAGTCACTGCATGTTCTAGAACACTGTCATGCACATATTTCAGAATAAAAGCCTTGTGTTAACAAATTAATTAATTCTGTCCACAGAAAAAAAGCTTGAGGGCTTTTATTTTGAAATGAAAGCAGGAAGTGTTGATTTAAAAATAAGTCTTTACTTGTTTTCATGTCCGTAACATATTCTACAGATAGAGACATGTAAACTGTAGTAATGTTGCTGATATGATGTTAATATACAGTCAATAGATCATTTTCACTGTCTGTTGCTGTGAAAAGCGAGCGGCTCGCGTTAAAATAGGCGAGACCTCGAATCTCTAGAAGAGATGCAGCTGAGACGCAGCTGAGACGCAGCCGAGCCGCGGGTCTCATGTGGGCAGTGTGGCTGCTCTAACCTGTTAACACGGACGCCGAAATAAAAAACAGCCGCCTCAGCCGCCACGCGCTGCTGACGCGCTGCTGACGTGCCCTGTGTGACCCGGACTTAACACATAGCTCCAAACAAATAGAGGTCAGTATTTCACCTCTACTACTGGGTCCATGCAATCTACATTTACAGTCATCAGTTATTAGAATAAGCCAACTACTAACTAACAGCAGGGAAAGAATACGCAAAATTCAACCAAACTACTGAAACTCTGAGAGCCGGTCAAAATAACACTGCTGTCTTATCATCTTCCCGTGTGGCGTCGGCCTGTAGTTCACCATCTGTGTGTTTACGCTGCCACTACGGTACGGTCCGTGTACGTATGTCATTTTCTATATTGGGAGCCATATATATCATAATATAGTACATTTTCCAGCACTTATCAATCCATCCGTCCCTCACATCCAGGTCTGTACTGCTGTGACCGGGCAGAGGCGACCCACTGCCAGGTGGCTTGCCGGCGAATCCTTCGCACCATGAGCACCGAACATGAGATCATGGAGGGTTTGATCGAGGAGTGTGGCTCCCAGCCTCTCCCTCAGGAACCCATGTGGCAGTGCTTTCTGGGCAGCGCCCACCCTCCCTCCCCACCTGAAGAGGAGACCCCCCATCCCGCCAAGATGGACTGTGCCAAGCTGCACTGCTGCTCCAAGGCTAACACCTCCCTCTGCAGGTACAGCACACCGCTCAGTGGAAGCCAGCACATCGCTGATCGGAGAGCAAGTGGAGGTGAAGTGTGTTAGTTCTTCCTGTTCTGACTGTGCACTCTGCTCTGACAGGGACATGTGTCAGGAGATCAGCACTAACTGGGGCAGCCAGACGTGGCAGGACTTTGACCAGCTCTGTGAGTACAACCCGGTGGAGACGGAGCTCATCAACTGCCTGGCTGATGTCAGAGAGCCCTGTCAGCTGGGCTGCAAGGACCTCGGCTACTGCACCAACTTCAACAACAGGTCAGACACCGGGCTGCTCACCAGGAGGCTTCTCTTCTCAGCTCCTCTCTTTATCTGACACGATTTTACCCACAAATGATATTTTGACATTTCGTCATTTTCACGTCAGTCGAACACCATTAAATGTTCACACAGTGATCGCAACCTGCTCCAAAACAACACGTGGATATGATCGGGTTCTTAAGCCTCCCAAAGTCCTTCTTCTTTTTTTTTCTTCTTTTCCATAATAACTTATTGGGAGTAACATCAGGTGTACAGAAACATGCAAATAGACCACAAATGTGAATGATTGTCCCTCCAACCCTCACCCATTGCCGATGCAAAAAAATAAAGAACAAAAACAAAGTATTAAAAAAAAAAAATTCAAATAATAATAAATAAAATACACATTGACAGTAATAATAATTATAGGATAAATCCCAAACTACAGATAAAGTAGGCTGATAAATCTTACTGTACAAATAGACAAATTAACTGCTTTTTCTTTTTTTACATTTTCATCAACAACTAAATTCATCCTCCTTTTTTGACTCTACTTGCTTTTAGAAGCAAGTGAATAAGAAAAGCATATTTGCATCAATATTGTAAGAAATGACAGAAATTGATTAGGCGAATTACCAACGTAAAAGTCAGACGCTTAAACAAATCAAAGCTGCGACGAGGAACTTTAGTTTTGTGTTCCTTTTGGCGGTCCATGTGATCTAAAGCGGTTGTGTTTCCAAGCACCAGACTCCCTTTAGAAAACCTCTCATTTTACTGCAGCAGGGTCTTGCAGTCTTGCCTGCTCAGTCCTGGTTCTGGTTCTCCCGTGCCTCCCTTCCCTTCAGCGGACCCAGCAATACGGCCTGGGCCTCTGCTTATGAATGAGCTGAAAGGACTTTCGTAAGGTTGTGATGTCACAAGTATACATTCACCTGTAGAAGTGCCGCTAAACTCTGCGTAGTCGACACACACAATGAGTCCCCGAATGAATTATGAGCTGTTTAACTTCCTAACAAAAACCAGGATGCAAACGGTAATAAAGGAGTAGATGTTGAAGTGCATGGGATTTATTGTTTTACTTTTGTTTTTTACCGTGGTATCAAATTGGTATCGAGAAACATGGAATTCCACTGGTATTGGTGTGGACTACTAAATGTCTGGTATGGTGACATCCCTAGTGTAGGCCTATGGGAAACTGACAAAATGCTAAATGAAAAAGTTAGATGCACCAGTGCAACCAGTGTAAACAGTTAGTCTGGAGCCCTGCCTCATCCCAGTGGTCCCAGATCATCCTTACCACTCAATGGCACTTCAAATTTAGAAGTTATCTTATTTTGATTCTTCTGAACCACCAGAGATAAGTTCAACACTTGTATTCGGTATACAGAGCACAAAAATGCAAAAGCTTTATTCTCTCACATTCCACGAGAAAATATTATATTCAGACTAGAGGTCCAAAATTGTGTCTCAGTAGTGTCTGAACCTCAAACAACAGAGTCAAAGTGAACAACATTCTGAGGAGAAGAGACAATGATACTCCCTCTGAAGTATTCGGGTGGATTTTACCCTAAGCTTTCTGTTATTACTCACAAAGTACAAATTGTGGTTTCAGATCATGACGGCATGGAGCTCGTGCTGTGGCATTGTGGGACTTGTAGTTCAGGCAAACAAACTGTGTGTAAGGCTCTTTGAGTTTCCTTCGATGGGCTCCAGGAGAGCCTTGTATGGGTCTCTCAAACACCGGGCCGTGGAGCTGGGAGATGCGTGGAAAACTAACCCTGTTCTCGAGGTTGTGGAGTCAATGCAGAGACGCGAATAGACGCAAGTTCACGCTGGGCGGCGTGAATGACGTGAAATTTGCATGACACACAGTCGCGAAAGCTTATCAGCGTTGAGATTCTCTTGTCGTGATGTTGTTGAATCAGAAATGGAGGGAAAAGGACTGTAGACGTCTGGGGGCACCTGGGGGCTCTACGATAGTACCTCATATTTGTACTGAGACTGGACAAAAATCTATAGGTATAAATTAGAGCTGTCAATCTATTAAAATATTTAATTGCAATTAATCGCATGATTGTCCATGATTAATCACAATTAATCGCACATTTTTTATCTGTTCAAAATGAACATTAAAGGGAGATTTGTCAAATATTTAATCCTCTTATCAACATGGGAGTGGGCAAATCTGCTGCTTTATGCAAATGTATGTATATAATTATTAGAGGAAATCAATTATCAACACAAAACAATGACAGATATTGTCCAGAAACCCTCACAGGTACTGCATTTAGCATAAAACAATATGCTCCAATCATAACATGGCAAACTGCAGCCCAACAGGCAACAACAGCTGTCAGTGTGTCAGTGTGCTGACTTGACTATGACTTGCCCCAAACTGCATGTGATTATCATAAAGTGGGCATGTCTGTAAAGGGGAGACTCGTGGGTACCCATAGAACCCATTTACATTCACACATCTGGAGGTCAGAGGTCAAGGGACCCCTTTAAAGATCCTCACCAATATTTAGCGTAAGTTTGGAGCGTTATTTAGCCTCCTCCGCGACAAGCTGCTATGACACCGTTGGATTCCTTATGTTTCTGTAGTTTCATATGATACCAGTATCTTCACTCTAGCTTTAAAACTGAGCCCTAAAGAAACGCAAGTTGCGTTAATGCGTTAAACAAATCTGCATTAACGCGTTATCAGCGCGTTAACTTTGACAGCTCTATTATAAACGTATGTGTATAAACAATAACGTCACTGCCGTGTTTATGCCGTATTTAGATGAGGTTATTTTGAGTGTTAATGGAGCAATTACATGAAAACCAATGCTGCCTGGAAGGAAGGAAACACACAGCACAATAGAACCTGAACATTTCTCATTTTTAACTTTATTTGAAAAGAAGATGAAGAAGCTTGATTGTCTGAGCTGCAGCAGCCCTGATTGAGCTTTACTGAGTTACTCTTAATAGGAATCAGCTGATCGCCGCATTTAGTTTTGGTTGGAGAGGAAAACCACTGTTGACCATTTAGGGGTGAAATAAAGTTAGAGACCCTGGGTTTTACACACACACACACACACACACACACACACACACACACACACACACACGGCCGCTTCAAGATAAACAAAGCATCAGTCATCAGGACCAAAAGGAATGATGGAGCCACACCCAGAGCTTCTGCCTGGAACCTTCTCCGTTTAAACCACCAATTAGCTGACTCACTTGAGACTAAACCCACCAATCAGACATCAAAGACACTTCCTGGTGCAGTGGAAGAGGAAAACAACCCTCACATTATCCAGAGGGACTCCCTCTGAGCACACTAAATTACAATCCCCAACTTGCGTTGTTAACTAGCTTGATATATTTTTGACCTTTTTGAAGTGTTATTTCTCTTTGAGGTCTTGTAAAATCACCTCTCTGTGTGTGTGTGTCTCCGTCCTCAGGCCGACGGAGCTGTTCCGCAGCTGTAACGTCCAGTCGGACCAGGGCGCCATGAGCGACATCAAGCTGTGGTCCAACGGGACGATCAAGATGCCGTTCATGAACATCCCCGTGCTGGACATCAGGAAGTGTCTGCCGGACATGTGGAAGGCCGTGGCCTGTTCGCTGCAGATCAAACCCTGCCACAGCAAGTCCAGAGGGAGCGTCATATGCAAGTATGTCCACTACCAAGTGACAAGTGACTACCCAGTAGTGGGAGTGGAACCAATACTGACACATATTTTGGGGTCAGTAATAACATGAACTGTTGTTTTGCATTCCAAACATTGCTGGAATGAAGCCGTCATTAATACTCTTAGTTTCACCTGCAGGTTAAATAACGCTCCAAACCTGCGCTACATTTTAGTGAGGAAAAACTGTCATGGCCATCTTCAAAGGGGTCCCTTGACCTCTGACCTCCAGATGTGTGAATGTAAATGGGTTCTATGGGTACCCACGAGTCTCCCCTTTACAGACATGCCCACTTTATGATAATCACATGCAGTTTGGGGCAAGTCATAGTCAAGTCAGCACACTGACACACTGACAGCTGTTGTTGCCTGTTGGGCTGCAGTTTGACCTGTTATGATTGGAGCATATTGTTTTATGCTAAATGCAGTACCTGTGAGGGTTTCTGGACAATATCTCTCATTGTTTTGTGTTGTTAATTGATTTCCAATAATATATATATACATACATTTGCATAAAGCAGCATATTTGTCCACTCCCATGTTGATAAGAGGATTAAATACTT
>CAKALU010010871.1:0-43532 GCA_916700995.1 Hozukius guyotensis | reverse complement strand
TCTGCTGCTGTAGCCCATCTGCTTCAAGGTTCGACGTGTTGTGCGTTCAGAGATGGTATTCTGCATACCTTGGTTGTAACGAGTGGTTATTTGAGTTACTGTTGCCTTTCTATCATCTCGAACCACTCTGCCCATTCTCCTCTGACCTCTGACATTAACAAGGCATTTTCGTCCACACAACTGCCGCTCACTGGATATTTTCTCTTTTTCGGACCATTCTCTGTAAACCCTAGAGATGGTTGTGCGTGAAAATCCCAGTAGATAAGCAGTTTTTTAAATACTCAGACCAGCCCGTCTGGCACCAACAACCATGCCACGTTCAAAGTCACTTAAATCCCCTTTCTTCCCCATTCTGATGCTCGGTTTGAACTTCAGCAAGTCGTCTTCACCACCTCTAGATGCCTAAATGCATTGAGTTACTGCCATGTGATTGGCTGATTAGCTATTTGTGTTAACAAGCAATTGAACAGGTGTGCCTAATAAAGTGGCCGGTGAGTGTATATCTATATATATATGTATTGATTATGAAAATAGTTGGCGATTGATGTAATAGTTGACAACTAATTGATTAATAGATTAATTGTTGCAGCTCTAAAAAATAATGCTAAACAAAGAACTTCTTAACGGACTATTGTCAATATGTGTCTAATGTCCATCGTCCCACACTTGATCTCTAACTTTTACAGGTTACACATGTCTACTAACAAGCTGCAACAGTGAAGATGTTGGTGGATCATTAGAGGACAACATGGTGGAAGTATCAACAGCACTGTGTGTATTTCTGTGAAATACTGGAGGCAGAGAAAATACGCCTCTGAGCTGAAACTATTGCAGTATGAGTCACAGCGATCGCTACCCACTATCATCAGAGCTTATCTGACATTAATGCCCATAAATATGGAGAGCAACAGTGAAACTGCCTTCAAACTGAGGCGCTAAATTTAGTAGCGTTTTGTTTTAACGGGTGGCGGCACAGAATCAATGAATGACTTTAAACGGACGTAACTCAGTAGTCAAGTGTGTGACCACGTTATAAATCAGCTATTACTATGTGTATTTTTTGTGTGTATATATATAACAAAATCTTTTTAGAGGTTGTAGATAGAGTGAAGATACTGGCATCATATGGCACTAGAAAACCTGAGGAATCCATCGGTACCAACCATGTCATACTAGCTTGTCTAGAAGGAGGTTAAATAACGCTCCAAACTTCCACTAAATCTTGGTGAAGAAAAACTGTCATGGCCATTTTCAAAGGGGTCCCTTGACCTCTGACCTCCAGATCAGTGAATGTAAATGGGTTCTATGGGTACCCACGAGTCTCCCCTTTACAGACATGCCCACTTTATGATAACCACATGCAGTTTGGGGGCAAGTCATAGTCAAGTCAGCACACTGACACACTGACAGCTGTTGTTGCCTGTTGGGCTGCAGTTTGCCATGTTATGATTTGAGCATATTTTTTTATGCTAAATGCAGTACCTGTGAGGGTTTCTGGACAGTATTTGTCATTGTTTTGTGTTGTTATTTGATTTTCAGTAATAAATATATACATACATTTGCATAAAGCAGCATATTTGCTCACTCCCATGTTGATAAGAGTATTAAATACTTGACAAATCTCCCTTTAAGGTAAATTTTGAACAGATAAAAAATGTGTAACAAGGCAAAAGTAGGACCAACCGTTTTGCCCTTTTGGAAAAATTTCAAAACTTTTGGGCACCCCGGACTTCTAACCCCCAAAAGGCACAACTAGACCACTCTGTCAACCATCATACCAAATTTGAAGTTCTTAAGTTAAATAGTTTCCGAGTTCTGCTCCGGAAACAAAAGTGTGACACACGAACGGACGGACGGAAGGATGGACACGCCGGGCGCTATATACCCCCCGACTATGTTGTCGCGGGGTATAATTCATTTGCGATTGACAGCCCTAATATATATATATATATATATATATACATATATACATAATGTCTTTGTGAACTCACCCCTGGGTTAATGACACCTGAACATGATAGCAGGGTAAGAGAGGCTCGGAGGAGAACTCAAACAGGAGGCAGTCTTTGTCCGAGTCCGGCTCAGTCTTTCCTGTCGTGTCCTCCTCCAGGTCCTGATTCTGCTCAGACAGCAGGAAGTCCCAGCACGGCTCCTGGTCCGTCTCTGTGAAGAAGAGTCCACTGAGGTGAGATGAAGAGGAGCAGACACACACTGGAGCTGTGTTTGGATATGTGGGGTTTGGACGCCCTCTAGTGGCCACTCTAATCACAACAACCAGAATACGTCCATGACTGACTGCTGGTGACGCTGTGATCAGTTAAAGGAACACCCAAACTTTATGATGTCACTTAATTAAACCCAACATAGAAACACATGGATATATGAAAATAATGATTACAAGGCACATATTTTGAAGGATTATTTACATGTGGACTGTTTTTTCTTCTCATTTAAGTGTAAGGTGATGGACAGTGAGCAGTAATGAAACAGATACTTTGATGAATTAAAGCTTCATGTTTTCTGTGACGGGATCATCTTGCTTTTTCTAAAACTGCACAATTATAAGTGGCACAATAGCTTCTAAAGCCAGATAAATTATCCTCCATATCCCCCCCATCACTGTGAGAAGGCATCACCAGAAATAACACAGAGGAGAGAGATTAAATTAGTATGAAATCATACATCTTTTACAGATTTATGCAACATTAACAAACAAAATAAAGACTGGCATCAAGTAGAACGTACTACTGGGTGATTTATACTATTCTTGCATTTATATTTAACACACTTACCTGTAATAGATCCCACTTCTCAACATTTTTTATTTTGTATTTACTTATTTACACTGTGATTATATATTGCATGTGTTTGATGCACATATTTCTTATATATTCAGTTATATTACTCTACATATATTGTGTTATATATTGTAGCATTATGTACATAATTTATATTTGACATACTCCTTTATTTCTATTTTTCTTATGTTTCTTTATGCTTGTATATAAAAGAAACTGTAATGCCCTAATTCCCCCCCTCGGGGATCAATAAAGTATTTCTGATTCTGATTCAAACGTGCACAAAAATGGAGAATAATTTACAAGTTAAATGATTTAAACCTGTTGTAGAACATCACTCTATTGTGGAAACATAAATTACACATATAAGATATATACAATTTATCACCACTCATGAAATAATAGACATAATTGAATGGTGGCAACATGGTCTTTTTTCTTCATTATTACTAAAGCATTACATATTAATTATTTAGGTTTAGAGTAGTTAGAGGAGGAAAAAAGAACATTTAAAAACAATAATTGTAATAAAAATAATATAAAATATTTTTCCTCAATGGGGGGGGGACATATAAAAGTTTTTATAGTTACCAACTACCAACATTTTTTTGTCTAAAAAGCTGCAGTCCACTCTCTCTCTCTTTCGTCTCCCTCAGCTCTCCCATGCAACTCTAATCCTGTTCATCCTCCGCTGGATAACTGGCTCCCTGTGGCTGTTTACAGCACAACTCTGACGCTGGTACACAGCCCTAACACCCCTCCACATCCCAGTGGCCGAGCCCGGCCTACAAACTAGAATCATTTCCCTGCAGCAGACCTGGGCATCGCTGCAACAAGCATCAACTCGTCTTCCTCACGGCCGGCGGAGGAATAGGAATACTTGATTGATCAGCCGACTGATGGATTGAAAGACAGACAACATTTCAAGGTCTCTTACCAAACAGGGAGCTACTGTAGAAATCCCAGGGTGAAGTGGGATCCCGTACTTTGCGGTCTTCCAGGTCTGTGAAATAATCTGAAAAAAAAAAAAATATTACATACTATACTTATACAGTTACAAGTTTACTAACGGTGTAAATCACAAGTTTTATCACGATGCAATATGTTGATTCTTTGGACCACGGTACCATCTCAATCCGATTCAATTCAGGGGCCTTCAATCGATATGAGTCGATATCATATACCCATTTAACACAATCAGTTATCGTAATATAAACTCACAAAAAAGCTACTAAATTATGATTTGACAATTTTATTAGTGGACATTTAAATTGAAAAACTATTCATTTTAATAAAAAGAATAAAAATAGACTTCATGTTCATTAAAAAGTGCCACATTTCCCGTGTTTAAAGTGGCAGTAGGCAGTATATATTTTCGGCATCATTGGGCAGAAAATTCGATAATAACCTTTGCGCATATTGTAATTCAAGTGTCCTGAGAGGAAACTAGACTTCTGCTCCTCCTCATGGCTCTGTTTTCAGGCTTTAAAATATCTAAAACGGGAGACTTTGACCAATCACAGGTCATTTCATTGAGAGAGCGTTCCTATTGGCTGTGCTCCGGTCATGTGACCGGAACTTGGCGTTCCTTCACCAGATTTCACAATGGCGGCGGCGTCACAAACTTTCTCATTTTACAGCTAAACCGTGCACTACAAGATGATTCTGAGAACATTTGAGGAGAGAAAAAGGCATTAACGTAACAGAATATTGATTCATATTTGATCAGCGCTGCCTAGTTTGACCGTTTGGTCGGAGTTCAGAGTGATTGACAGCCGGCTCTCAGAGACGGCAGATGGAAAGCAGACCTTAGATCAGCTCTTACTGCTTGTTTTCCTCCGGTCTGTGAAATCTTGCAGATGCCGTTAGGAGCACCGGAGGACACAGAGGAACATGATTTTTCTCAGGTTACCTGTTTCATGTACTGCTGTCAAGATATAGCTGTCAAGATCTTTTTTTAATTACATTTGCTCCAATCTCACCTACTTCAGCTTTAAATTGAAAAACTATTCTTTTTAATAAAAAGAATAAAAATAGACTTCATGTTCATTATAAAGTGACACATTGGCCGTGTTTAAGTGTAAAGGTTTTTTATCAGTATCTTAAAGATGACGATATGTATTGATGTCTTCACTTTGCATCGATGATATTGGATCGTTGATTATTGAATACATCGATCCAGATCGATCCCTAAAGTTTACATGTCATCGCTGTTTAATCTGCATCACGCGTAAATTTTAAAATATGAAGACATTAATGCGTGTCACCTTGTCAGGACCGAGTAAATCGTATGATGGGATAATTGTGATGGTTGTCTGAACAAAATAATAGACAATCAGTTCCAAGTATCAGCAAATGATGTTACGTTGTAGTTTGTGTTGTGATACGGTCCGTTTTGTGTCTGTCTATGGCATCGGAGCTGCGTTAGTTACTGAGCCTTCATCTCTCTATTTACCTGAGACACATGGTGTGAGACTAACACTAAACACCGATACAGCAGCCAAGCTGGTAGTGAAACAAACAGGATGTTTCCTCGCTCTCCACAACCTGGCCATGTGCTGGGAAAGATCCTTAAAAACACCGTCAACAGTGATATGAAAATAAATTACAAAGCTAAAGACAGAATGTCGGTGTGTTTTTATTTTGGTCCAATATGACGAGCAAGAGGAAGTCTTGCCTGTCAGAAGTTTTCGCAGGAAGCCAGACTTGTAATTAATCACTTTGCCCGGCTCGGTTATGGATCGAGATCGAACACAGCGGAGGAAATTTAAAGCATTTTCCTTAATCAATCATTGGAGTTCATTAATTGAGAAATCATTGGAAGCTTTTACAACACAGAATGCATGTTTTTCTTTCTCTTTTCTTTCTACTCATCCATAGTCAGTGTATTATACCTACAGTAGATGACGGTCGGCACGCCCCCAGCTTGGAGAAGCAGACAGGAGTTACACAAACAAACTAACCGATCGAGGCAGCGGTAGACGAGCAACCTCCGTGTTCTGCGACGTAAAATTACAGATTTTTTCAAAGGAGTCTTGTGGCTTTGGCGAGAGCATAGATGGATACAACGGCTTCAGTTCCCCGTCGAAAAAAGGCCTGTCTGACAGCAAAGTAAAGTGGTGAAAATATTCTAAATATAGCGTACTGTTAAACTGATATTATTTTTTTTAGGTGTCTAAAAAACATTTTGATGCCGGCCTCGTCCACAGCAGTACATCGCTTTGCTTCCGTGTGGTAACTCCTGTCTGCTTCTCCAAGCTGATGGCGTGCCGACCGTCATCTACTGTAGGTATAATACACTGACTATGGATAAGTACCTCATACAACCCCACTTCAAAACACCTAAACTATCCCTTTAAGTCTTACTGATTTCTATTTAATAACATGAGCATATTGGCGTAGTCATGGGTGAGTCATCTGCTCTCTTTACTGTAACTTTTTACTGATAATTTCTAAGAAGGGATGACTCTGCAAGGGGGAAATGGTGAAAGAATGAGAGGACTGGATGGATGAAGAGCTGCAGGTGACAAGTTTTGCATCAGTGAGCTCAAACCTCCAAACACTTCATCAACAAGGCGAGCTTCACCTTTTACTGCGCTGCTCTTGTCGTATATAAAAAAAATAACTTGAAGGCATCCAGCAACTTAAAAACTCCTGAATGTTTCCTTTCACTAGGACAACACTTTCAGTTTTTGGACAACCAAATTCAGCTATAAGACAGACAACAAGACAGTCTGTCAGTTAATGTCAAGCCCGGGGAGGATATAACATTTTGTATTTCTCATGTATGCTGCATGCAAGCTGTTTATCGCTCACGTTGCCAAATGTGATGTAGTGGGAATGGGCACAGGCTTATTAATGTGTTGACACACTGCTTGATGGGTGGACTGTTAAAAGTTGGCAAATACAACATGTCTCATTTCAATTAGCTTTATTATAGCCTCTGTGCTGTGTTGATTATTGTGTCTGAAGTGTTTGTTGATGATGTGAAGAATGAATTTAGCCTGAAATAAAACAGCAAATGTGTGTATTTATATTTAACTACTGTAGTTCCTGATGGAAAGAGGAGGCTAATAAAAAGGGTGAACTACCTGTGAGGAAGGTCTTCATGCTCGGGCTGTGTGCCAGTTTGACCGGAGTGTGTCCGGAGTAGGTGGCCAGCGTCGGGTCAGCGCCGTGGTTCAGGAGCAACCAGACTATAGGCAGGTTATCGCTCGCTACTGCGTCGTGAAGGGGCCTAAAGAGAGAACAAACAAAACACAAAACGCCCTTTAGGGGATTGTCCCAACTTTAGGCCACACCTGAATCTGTCTGCAAACTTGTTGTATATATGGAGTATCATGGATGTACTACAGTAAAACAAATACTTTCTGTGATTAATTACAATTTGTGTTACTGTTATTGTATTATGAGACAAACTGGAAATGTAAATATGCTTAAACAGGCGACAGGAAGTGTTACCACTTTAAAAAACACATCACCAAGATATGTAAACAGAATATAATCTTCACTTAAGGGCAGACACTAAGCAAAAACACGGCCTTTCAGGCTATTTTGCTTCCATAACACGTCTTCTTTCAAACTAGTGGGAAGAAAACATTTACTTTACTACTTCTCCTTTCTCCTAAATTCACCAGAAGTTAGTATTACATGACGCCGCATTTGCATATTTAAACATTTCACAAAACTTGTAATACAAAAAAAATAATTGTCTTGATGCAAGTAATCAACTGGAGAAAACTGGGTTTCATGGTGATATCTATCAGGTAAAATGTTTTATCCTATTCTACTGTAGTGTCTTCAAAATATATGAAATATTATAGTCTGTACTTTAAATGCCGTTTTTCTCAAAGTGAGTTTTTTTTTCAGACTCTGAGCCAGAAATCTCTACATCCACCAAACTCTCCAGTTTCATTCCTATCTATATTCTGAAGGTCTTTACAGACGGGTTTGTTCATATATCATTCATAGCCTGACTTATAGAACATTTTATTCCTAAAAACATGACAGATTTTTCTGATTAATGGAGTGATAAAGAGAGATATCCCTCTGTTAAAACCTTTGACTCTAATATGTCAACAAAATGAAACAAGATTTTTTGAACATGGCTTTATCCAATGTTCAGATTTCTGTTCAGGAAATGTATTCAAATTAGCACATATTTAGTAAGATAAAGCCTCATTTGCATATTTAAACATGAAATTTCAGAAAACTTGTAATTCAAAAATAATTTTCTTAATTTAAGTAATCAACTGGGGAAGTTTCATGGTGCTATTTATTAGTTACTTTTTTTACCCTATTAACCTGTAGTGTCTCCCCTTAATCATAAAGTAGTCAGTGAGGACGTTCAACAAGATGATTTTTGATTATTTTTCATATTTTTAACCACAAAATCTACATTATTCCATTAAGAAATAACCTCCATGCTCAAATGTGTTAAAAAGGTTACACCCATGATAATACCTCCATCAGAAAAAATAGTTTTTATAGATTCAACTAACTAGAAAACACATCTGTAAATCATGCCTCACCGTGTCCCATCCTGGGCGCTACAGTTGACGTCGGCGCCGTATTTCAGCAGCATCTGGACAATCTGAGTCCAGCCTCGAGAGGACGCCTCGTGGAGAGCTGTGTAACCGGCATTATCGCGCCGATTCACCTCCCTGATGTCCTTTTCGAGACAGTACTGAACTACATCCTGCAGGACGGAAAGCTGTGTCACATTATGATTCAAACTCTGTCATGTTAGCAACACTGCACAAGTAAATAGGTGGATTTTACCTGATAGCCCAAGCGTGCAGCACGTTGCAGCAAAGTCTCCCCGGCGTTTTTGTTGACAATCAGCCGACGAACCTCCGGAGGAACGGGCCTTTTGGGTGGAGACTCTGAGCCGCTGCTTCTCCCCGACGAGCCTTTCTTATTGGATGGACATGATGGCAAACCTTTCTGAGTGGGTGGGAGGCTTTCTGTTCTTTTTACATCAGCACCGTCATCATCCAGGGCCAGCGAGGCAGCACGCTTACCCAAGCTGCTGCGTTTGGTCTTAATCTAAAATACAGATTTATTGATCAGAGCAGTGTGAAATGTAATCTCTTGTAATGCATCGCCAAGTTCCACTCTTCAAGGACTTGTGCAGCATAAAAACAGCTGCCGTCATAAATGTGACAAACATAGCATTTATCTAGCCACAGGGGGGCACTGTAAGCTAATATATTCATGGCACATTGTAGTTTATTCCCATCAACCCTGCGTGGTTTGAAATGTACTGTAATCCAACAAACAGCCCTCAGCGAGTGTCCTACCTTCGGCTCCTTCGGCTCCTTCTGCTCGTCGTTGTCACTCAAGTGCTTGCTTTTGAACTTCCTCTTCCCTGAAGGCTTGTCGTTGCACTCTGGAGATACCTCGCTCTCCTGGTAGCGGACCGACCCCGAGCGAGTGAACGAGGGTCTCCGTGTAGGAGGATCTGGACTGCAGGCGGTGGGACTCGGACACTGCTCCGCCTGTGGATCTGTGATGATAAATTGGAGTGGAGGTTATGCGGAGTGGTACCAAACAGATGAACGCAGTGAATCCACAAACAATCACCCATCTTATCTTTCATGTACTGATGCCGTTTTGGAGCAGCTTCATGCTCTTGCTCATCTGCCAGGCCGAGCATGGAGCGTGGAACATTTTAGGCGCCGACATCAGACAGCACGGTACTTCCTGAACCAATGGCCCTTAGCTCAGCCATCGTATCTGCTGAAACTGCTGCCTGTGAGCTACTCTGCTCTGCTTTTTGCAATCTTGTGCTCAGGTTTGCCATATTCCTTATGATGCGCGTCTTATCCAACATTAAAGCATGTGAACATGTTCTAGCAGAAACCCAAAATACAAGCATGCACCTGAAAATTAATACTATTCTATAACTATCCATAATTTTCAATATCATTTAAAGTTACAACAAGGAACTTTCATTTTGTGTTGATTTTGGCGGCCCCTGTGGACAACAGTGGAAGTGTTTCCATGAGCACCACCGCCTCAAGTCGTAAAGATCTGCAGCTGCCAGACTCCCTTTAGAAAACCTCATTTTACTGACAGTCTGCCCCGCACAGTCCTGGTTCTCCCATGCCTCCCTTCTCTCCAGCAATACGGCGTGGGCCTCCAGCAGCGTGGTGTTGGCTCCCAGGAAGCGGGCGGGGAGCTCCAGCCAGATCTGTGTCTGTCCGCGGTGGGCTGGTCGCTGCCGGAGGCCCCGCTGGATTCTGAGCTGAAGGAGTTTCTGGTGAACCGTAAAGTGTTTCGTCTGATGACGCAGAGAATCGGATCCGATGACGGGCGTCAAGAAGAACTATATAGAAAAAGGCAATTTTCTCGCCGATAGACTCGTTTGCTTATGTAGGTCATGTAGAGGCATCAGTATTGGCTTTGAGACTGTTTCAAAACCAGTTAAAAGTTCCTTGTAGTAACTTTAATCTGACAATTATTTTCATAATTAATCGATTAATGGTCTATAAAATGTCAGGGGTTCCAAATTGACTTCTTCAAATGTCTTATTTTGTCTAAAAAACAGTGCAACACCCAAAGATATTCAGTTTACAATAATATAATACGGAGAAAAACAGAAAATCATCACATTGGAGAAGCTGGAGTTAGATGTTTGGCATTTTTGCTTATTAAATTACTTAAACGGTTAATCAATTATCAAAATAGTTACTTAATTGACAAACATTTTCTGTCAATCAGCTACTCAATCAATTTTCATTTCAGTGATGGATTATATAAAAATACTAAGAAGCTGCTCCACTCAAACTTTAACAGATTCATACTATAACTTTATAAATAGTTTTTATCATGTCAGTAACTAACAGCTGCACTTTTGATTAAAGCTTGGGCTGGAAACTGTTAATTGAAAACATAACTGATCTCTGGAGAGAAACTGCGTACCTGCTGGGACTCCGCTGTCCTGTCTCAGGGATTCTTCGAGGTGCTCTCCGTCTTCCAGCTTGTCTTTCTCAGTGATGTAATCCCCGGTCTGATACTTTTTGCTACGACATCGCCGGCGTTTCTTAGGAGCGGGCGTGTCGCCCTCTGTCTTGCCCTTACCCTGAATCACTCGCTCCGGCAGGGGGTTTGAGCGAGGCCTCCCTCTCGGACGGCGGGCGGGTTGGGTGGGAGTCACGGGGGGTGACGGGGAAACTGGGGGAGGAGGCATTTGTGGGGGTGGAGGGGAAGGCGTCGCAAAGCCCCAGAGGTCGAGTCGAGCCTCATCAGCTCGCCGTCGTCCTCTCCTCAGTCTTGGGAAGGAGCTCCCTGTAGCGTCAGCCTCCTTACTGGATATAGCAGAGCGACTGAGAGACGCGGGAGTCTCTGCACTCTGAGCACTGCCGCCGCTATCTGTAACTGATTAAATCATATTGGATTGTTATACTCAGACAAGCTTCTATGCATAGAAGTATGACTGAGACATCAAAAAATGGCATCCAGACAATATGTGTGACATTTTCCGTCTGCTTCACACGCAAACTGCCACCGAGACGGACTATTTATCTCCAGAACTAAAGCTATGAGAGAGTAATCTACCTGTAAGCTCAATAAAATGCTACATGTCTGACACAACTGGAAGCATCATTAAATTTGTGATAGATATTAGAAATTTGCTCACACTGTGAGAACTTCTCAGGGCTGTAAATGTCACAGGATTATAAGAAACAATACCTGATTTGGTGCGGGTTGGCTGCTCAACCTTGTTAGGACTGATCTTGTCCCTCGGAGTCGTCTCTTTGCTCTGTGGAGAAAGTTTCCCCGCCGACGGACTCTCCTCCAGCACAGGTGCACACTGTTTCTTCTGCTGAAATACACAGGGGACACAGTGAGCACGCTGCATTCGATGCTATTGATCACAAAGCTTTCATGGTGACGGAGAGCGTGCAACAGACTCACAATACGCTTTTGAAGGTGAAATCATCAGTCAGATTCATATTATAAAAGGAAGCTCTGTATCGCCAGTCCAATTGTTAAAATCTTGATGAGATTGAGGTGATTGCTACGATAAGATATCTCCGTAAAATTCAACCAACGGGAAATAATGAAAAGAAGAAAGATATTTAAAAAGGGACACAGATAATTTACCTTCTTTTGACAAGACACTTTGGTCGGAGTGTTCTCTGCATCTTGCTTTTTCTTTCTAGCAGCCTTCTTTGATGAGTCCGGTGGTGACTTCTCCTTTGCTGGCTTCTTAGGACCGGTTTTCTTTTGTTTGACGGCAGCAGCTTTCGCTTTGGTCGGCGACTCCTCTTTGGTTCCGTTTGTTTTCTTTTCAAACTTGTCGCCTCCCGCCGCACACTGGCCTGTAAGAATGGACGCGACCATGCCCTCCAATTTGTCACCGGGAGGACCGTCTGACGCCCCACTTTCTTTCTTCAGCATCTCCCCCTCTAACACCTGGGCCAGCTTGCTCTCCATCCTGTTCCCATTTGTTGATGCATTGGTCCCAAAGAGATGGCCGGCAGGCTTCGAGGAGCCTTGCTTCGCTTGTAGTCCCGCATGTTCTCCCTGGCTGGTGTTTAACTCTGTATTATTCTCCAAAAGCTCAGCGGCGTTCGCCTTCTCGTGCCTCTTCATAGCTAGAGTTGAATCTCCTTGAGGTGGCCCACCAGCCACAGACCAGTATGGTGGGTATTCAAAAGCATGTTTGGATTGGGTCGGGCTCACAGAGAGTGGATTCAGAACATCGGCTTTTCTCGAAGCAACAGGTGAGGCGTGAGCGTTGCCCTCGCCCGTCGGTGCTGTTGTTTCGAGAGCTTGCTGCTTGACGATGGACGCGAGGTTGGACAGGGGAGACTTCATTCTCTCCCACTTATCGTCCTCGGGTTTGGACGGGCTGTGATGGGCACTCTGAAACTTCGATCCCTCTGTAGCTGTGGCGCCCTTCGTCTTTGGAGATCCTTGTGTGTTTTTTCTCTGAACGGGTGAGGCTTGATGCAGAAGATGAGGTGGCTGCTGCCAAGCTGGAGTGACGACAGTGGTGGAGTACGGCACCGCTGCTTTGCCAGCTCCAGATTTCTGATGAGTCGGAGCGCTGGCGGAGCTCGACAGGGCGGTCGTTAGGGCTCCTTTAGAGGGACAGTTCTTAGTTATGGCTGTGCTGGTGTTTTTAACATGCTTGACACTGTGAGCATGCTGGTTGCCCTTCATCAGACAGGATGGCTTCTTTCCCCCTGAGGCCAGATGCTCTCCTTGGTCGATTATAGATATAAACTCCTGCTTCGCAAAACTCTGAAACTCATCTGCAAAAGCCCCTTTTCCGTCTTTGCCCCGTAGAGTAGAAGCCAGTATGGGGCTCGCCACACCTACATACGTTCCAGGGATGTTTTTTATGGAGTCTTGTGGAGATCCCTTACCCCAGGTTGGTTTGGGCTCTGGGACCAGGTGATTCTGAGGCCTATTTACCTGCTTTTGATGGGATCCATTTCTGTGGGTGTTGGGTAAGATCGGGTATTGCACAGCTGAGCTATAAGCTGTAGAATGAGCCCTCTTTGAGTTTAGAAAATCTCTCTGATTTGACTCATTATTATGAGGCTCAATCATCGTAACTGGAGGGTCATTTACGCATTTTGGACGTTTCGATTTAGCCGATAAATCAAGAGGTACATCTCTTGGTTCAACAGAACAAGCTGTGTGGTCCTCTGAAGCAGAGGGAGGTGACGTTTTCAGAGAGCCCGTTGTTGCCTTGTCTATGCTGTTGCCTTTCTCCACGTGGTTCAGCAGTCTGCTCTGAGAGGTGATGCTGGCCAGCGCAGAGCCACAGCAAATGGCAGCAGTGGGAGACAGCGTGTAGCGGGTGGGTGCTGCAGGAGTTAATGAAGGGTGCTGCAATGGTAGGGCAATAGCTGGTGAGGCCACCACTGAGGCTAAAGATTTATGCTCTCCCACAGATTTGGCGTTTTTATTAGATGAATGGTTAGATTTAAGTTTTGACGACGATGTGGCGGCTTTTTTCTCCGCTGCCGGAGTCCGGCCCACCGAGAACGGGTAGGGGTAGGTCCGCAGGAGAGGTGTCCCCCCGACACCTGAGCTTTGAGGCTGGATTTCTTTCTGAAACTGACTAGCTGTGGCTTCCCTCAATGCTGCAATCTGACCCAATGCTGGTGGAAGAGTGATTTTACAAAGTGGAGAGGGGAAATTAGTGGAAGGGAGGAAGGCAACAGGCTGGACTGGTTTAAACATAGTGGTGCACTGAAACCCAGGTGGAACACTTTGCGCGGGTTGTGTTTGAGCGTGTGATTTCTTACTGGAGGTCACATTGCTGTGACAGGGGTTGAGCGAGTCCTCCCGGCTGACCTTTACGCCACTTGACCACTGAGGAGCGGGGAAGACCCCGGCACCGTCAGCCTTGAGTTTAGGGGCCTCTGCCCTTTTGTCTGCTCTCTTCTCTGAGCCGGCCGTCGGTGCATTGTTGGGCTGTTGAGGTGGAGAAAGCTCAGGGCTGTGGTTGTAATTGCTAGTGTCCAGGCAGGCTTTCGCTGTCTTACAGTCTGTTGTTGGAGTGGTCTTGTTTTGCTGACTGAGGGTAACATCTCCTCTAAACTCAAGGGGTAGCGTCTGGGGGGGATTTCCCACCATACTAGCAGACACTTTATTTGGAGCACTGATCTCTCTGCTCACCGTGCCTCCATCCCCTACATTCATTAGTGTAGGATCCACCTGAGTAATAAGAGAAGATCATGAGGCCAGTGTTAATTAGATAAGAGAAAAGAACGCTGTAATCTAGTAATCTAACTGTAATGTAATAAAAACAAAAATACCTGCATAGGTGTTTCTTTAACACAACATGCCTCAGGGGTGGCTGAGTCAGTCAGGTGAGAGTTTTCCTTGAAATACAGTGATATGCTGCAGAATACACAAGAAAAACAACATTTAATGTGACCATTGTTCTGGTTTCAATCACAGAAAAGACTTTCATTCAATCCCTCATGAAGGAATAAGACCAACTCTATGCAACAGTAAATGATTCAGAGAAACCAACGTTGGGCAACTGAAAAGTTCCTTTCTTTGAGACGGGCTAGGAGGCCAGCTATGTTACAATTTCCTCAGAGCAGAAAGACGATTCAGGGTAGCAGAGAGAAGTGTGGTAAACTGAAGAATGCGTTTGTTCTGTTGTTCCCTTTGATTTTATTTGCTTGATATAACAATTCGTCAGTTTTGATCCATCTGAAGAATGAATTATCTTTACTAAAAAATAGGATATTCAGTGGATGAAATGAGACCTAACGCATTGCAACATGGACGCGTTGTGAGCCAACGGACCCCTGGCAGAGACACGTAAAAGTACATTGTTCCCACATCGCCCCCTTCACATTATTCGCAGCCGGTTTGCATGCGTTTTCCGCTGTATTTTGCAGATTAAACTTAACTCTAAAGTTCTGTTGTTGGTTGAAACTATTTCGCTTACACTGGAGATAAAGAGAGGCTGATCTCAAGACATTATCCTACTAAACACTAAAGCATACAATACGAGATATTATAGGAGTTCTGTGATGCAGGTTGTCTGTCTTTAAGCAGGGATATTCTGCTGTCAAACATATCTAAATTCCTTACTATTTTAAATGTGGCTTACTGTAGCGCTGTGCAGCTGTTTTAGGGGGAAAAAATAACAAAAATATAGCACAAATAAATATTAAATTAGACTCTGTATCAGCAAATACTCAACATTAAAGGGTGGGGGGAAAAAAATCGATTCACCTTTGTATCGTGATTTTTTTTTACGATTTTGAAATCGACTTTTTAATGCCAGAATCGATATATTTACTTGTCTATGTGGAGGTAGAAGGAAGTTAACGCAGAGTAACGCAACGTCATATTCGCACAGTTAAGTATGGAAACACTTTGGGTTTCACACATTGCGAGGAAAAGCAGAGCTAGACATCACGGCTAAAGCTGCATGCTAACTCTGACATGGACAGGAAACGTTATTGTATTGCGATAACGTTGCGATCAAGCCGGCCGTCACTCTCATCTCCGTGGTCAAATTCAATGCTACAATTGTAGAGCACCCATATACTGACATTGGAGCTGACCGTGGATGGATAAAGAGATGGGAGAGCTAGCAACAAACTTGGCGAAGTAGCGGAAGTATACGTGTGACCATAAATATATATATATCTATATATATGGAAATAAGATTGATTAATTGGATTATATTCACCAGAAGTATAAAACATTACATGTCCCTTATAAATTAAAAAGAAAATCCCTCTAATTTGTGAGGGAAAAGTCTTTATACTTTGATTTGACTGATGTATTTGACTACTCAGACTACATACAGGCTGAAGATCAAACATTTTAATGTATCAATTTAGATATTTTCCAAAGTAAAAGTCCCTAGAAGTGTATGATTCAGCTTTTTCCTATGATGTATTGTTAAAAAAAGTTAACAAAAATCGTAATAAATCATAATATCGAATTGCAATACTTAAAAATCACAATACATATCGAATCGGCACCCGAGTATCGTGACAGTATTGAATCGGGAGATAGGTGAATCGTCCCAGCCCTAATAAAGGGTCAGGATAGAAGAAAGTGAGCATCCCCCAGTTGCCCTCTGACTTCAATGACAAATGCTTATAACAGTCAAAAAGCAGAGAGTCTTGCTTGCGCCCTATGACCCCCTCGGGCCCTCGGTAGACCCACCCAGTGATCCATCAATGAGGCAATCAGCTGTGACTGCTCAAAAGATCTGTTATTAGTGGGCGGCAGCCTCAAAGCGTTATGTGCCGATGGAGCCGTGCAACACTGATGAAAAGTGGAAGTGATATCAGAAGTTTTTGGTTTCTTATCTTATTTAATCACTTGTGTTTATTTCAGTTTTAATGTGGGTGTAGTGTGATCTAAAATTAGACCTGAAATTCCACCTATTGCCGTTGAAAAGTCACACATCTTCACAGAATTCATTCATAATTCAAGATTATGATGAATAATAAGCAAACAGTTACTCTGTCCTGATATATATAAACATTTGAAATACTCTCATCTATACATGGGGGACACACACAGTCCCTGGTAGAGGTGAGCGCAGGAGAGCGCATCTGCAAGTAAATGAGACGACTACAGAAAAAGGACTAGGCGGAATCTATGTCAAAGCTTTTGGGGGGGAATGGAAAATGTTTCACCCTGGAGTCAGTGAAACATAGCGACTATGATGCACGTAATGACTGACACACCAATCTCTGCTGGAATCTGCGAGCACGGACTGAAAGAAGGGATCCAGCGATGCAGATATAGCGCTCGGTGCTCAGTGAAGGAGGGTCTGCATTCATTACCCTACAACAGTTGCTCACAGCTAGTTTGTCTTTGTGCTGCTGCTGCTGCTGCTGCTGCTGCTGCTGCTGCTGCTGCTGCTGCGATCATACATCGGTCTGCTCCGCCACTACATTTGCATTCATCAGCTCTGATGTAGGCCACTAAAATGTATGCAGTAGTCCGGCACACACACACACACACACACACACACGCCGTTGGCACCAACCACCGCGCAGACAAAACAAAGTCAGGGGCTGCGTTGGAGAAAAACAGCCTCGACGAAACCGGATTATTCTGTTGTGTAGCCCCCCCACTTCAGTTCAACCGCTCAGCCTGCACAAAAGACACACGTCCCAATGTCATATGTGGAAGGAAGGAAAAAAAAAAGTGCATGTTGTGGGAAACAATGTGTTGTAAATATGAGCACGGGGGGGAAACTCCAGAGGAGCTCCGGGACGCTGGAGATGGCGAGCAGTCACCATGATGAGAGAGGATGGCAAACCCTCTCTCTCAGGTGATCAAACACAAACTGCACATCTTCCTCTATAAATAACGCAACACAACGTGGATGGAAACGTGTCGAGATGAAGGGCAGATGTTTTGGACATTATCATATAGCAGGTGACCGGAGAGGAGAGGGCGAATGAGGAAAAAGTACAAAGCAATAATAGATTTTAAATGGTCAAAGCAAGTGACAGGAGAGGAGAGCCGCGTCGGGAGTCACACATCTCCAACTGATATAAGGTATAAAGTCAACATCAATGCACACAGAAAACACACAGAGAGACAAACAATGCACATCTTCCTCTATAAAGCTAAAGACAACGTGGACGGAGATGTGTCGAGATGAAGGACAGATGTTTTGGACATATCATATAGCAAGTGACTCCAAGGAGAGGAGAGCTGCGTTGGAGTCACACATCTCCAACTCATATAAGGTAAAGTCAACATCAATGCACACAGAAAACACAGAGAGAGATAAACAAACAACTCCACCCTACAAAGTGGACGTTTCTTACAAACAAATAATCAATTCCACACAGAGAGAAACTGTGCTGCTCTGACAATAACAAAGTAGCCAGCTGGACAACTACCAGTGTGGATGACACAACTTATTACGCACGGTTGTGCTGCCACCAAAAAAAAGGGGGCAAACAAAATTAGGCACGACCACCAAAAAAAGGGGGCAAACAATATATTTATATATATAAGAAGATACAGAAGCGCATTTACTTTCTTCGCAGACTCCGATCATTTGGAGCCAGTAGCCAGATTATTTTTCTATTTTTCAGTTCAGTGATTCAGAGTGTCCTGTTGTACTGCAGCACAGCCTGGCTCAGTAGTCTATCTGTAAAACTAAACTTTATAACCAAATCAAAATCTGCACGGAGATCATTGGCCAACCTGTGACAGCCTCCTTTCAAGCAGCTCACAACAAGAGTATGCTCAGACTGGCCAACAGCATCTCTTCTGATCCCTCACATGTTTTAAATGGGGAATATCAACTTCTGCCCTCCAAGAGGCGATTCAGAGTCCCGACTGTACATTTAACCTGCATCAGGCTAAAGAACGCTTTTGTCCATCAGTCCATCTTGTTGCTAAATAATAATTAATGTGCTGCTAAAGAAAATCCAGAGGACAGATGGTAATTTTTGTAATGGGTTATGTATGAATAATGGTGATGTGTTTTGGTTTTTGTCTGATGGGTCTTACTTGTCTGTCTGTCTATGGTAACAGTATGTCTATAGTATGTGTACTTTTTTCTCAAACTGAGCTGCCTTTGAATGCAAAATGAATTTCAGTGCAAACTGATAATAAAGTTGTATCGTAGCGTATTAACGTTTCTCATGTCTTGTAATTATTTTAGTGGGGAACATCCCGTTACTGGTTACTGTAAGTTAGCCATCACTATAAAGAGTGTTTCTCCTATTAAATACAAACCCAACCTTGTGCACCTGTACTTGTCTGTCTGTCTATGGTTAACAGTATGTCTGTACTTTTTCTCAAACTGAGCTGCCTATGGATGCAAATGAATTTCAGTGCAAACTGACAATAAAGTTGTATGGTATCGTATCGTAATCAACGCTTTTGTCCATCTTGTTGCTAAATAATAATTAATGTGCTGCTAAAGACAAGTAAATCCAGAGGACAGATGGTAATTTTGTAATGGGTTATGTATGAATAATGTTGATGTATTTTGTTTTTTTTGTCTGATGGGTCTTACTTGTCTGTCTGTCTATGGTTAACAGTATGTCTATTGTATGTGTACTTTTTTCTCAAACTGAGCTGCCTATGGATGCAAAAAGAATTTCAGTGCAAACTGACAATAAAGTTGTATCGTATTGTATCATATCACATCATAAGAACGCGTTTGTCCATCAGTCCATCTTGTTGCTAAATAATAATAAGTAAATCCAGAGGACAGATGGTAATGTTGTAATGGGTTATGTATGAATTATTGTGATGTGTTTTGTTTTTTGTCTGATGGGTCTTACTTGTCTGTCTGTCTATGGTAACAGTCTATTGTATGTGTACTTTTTTCTCAAACTGAGCTGCCTATGGATGCAAAATGAATTTCAGTGCAAACTGATAATAAAGTTGTATGGTATGGTATATTTAAGTCCTCTGTGTCCTCCTCCTCCTCCTCCACGGGTAGCCTTGTCTCCAGCTCTCTGCGCAGCTCATGGTTTACATGTTGAGGCAGGCTACTGTTATTTATCCCCGGCCGACCTAATGAGAAGTCTCTCCTATCGGCCCTTTTGGTGGACACACAACACACTCACCACCAAGCCTCTCCTCTCCTTCCACCCTCCTTTAACCCTTTAACTCTCTCTCTCTGCCCTAAAATATGAAATAATCCCCGAGCTAATGAGCAGAGCGAGATAAAAAAGATGTCAAATGACACAAACAGTTACGAACCAGCTCGTCCAGATGGCATGTGAATGTGAACGACGTGCAGCAGAGCAGAGCAGAGCACGACTCGGATCCGGCCGACGCGTCTCCAGCTCCGGCTCCGGCTCCAGCTTCTCGCCGCTGCGCTGCGCGTCCGCTGCTCGGTGCGTCCGCGGCTCGGTGGCTGCTGCTCGGTGGCTGCTGCTCCACTAATCTCGACGGTTTTCGGTTCTAAAAAGTCCGGGAGGGGGGGGAGGGAGAGAGGAGGAGGAGGGGAGGGTAAGGGGGGGGTCGTCAAGACAGTCCGTTCCTCAGTATCTCCAGTCTGCTTGGAGAGAGAGAGACTGGAGACTGGAGAGAGAGGAGCGCTGACAGCATGGGAGATGTAGTGCGCGTCTATCCACGCCCAGGATTAGACGCTGGAGAGGCTGGGAGGGGTGAGGACTGCAGGTACCGGCATGCAATGCAAGCTTCTGCTGCTCAAGGGGAGAGATGGGGGGGTGGGTGAGAGAGGATCGCGACCAAAGAGTGTAACGGTGCACTAAACTGAAGAGAGGCTTAACCAAGTCATAAACTGGGTTTTCTTGCAACCAAAAGGAGACTGAATGTGTGTGTTTGTGTGTCAGGTCAATTAACAGAGTCACAGCAGCAGCAGCAGGGGTGATGGTTGCTAAACGGAAATTGCCAAAATAATACACACACACACACACACACTCATACACACAAAAAAAAAGGAGTGGGAGAGGTTTGGGTCTGTTGCAGGGGAATTAACACGAGGAGGAAGCAAGAAGACTCCGGCTGCTGGAGGCGCTCCAGTTGCTGTAAGCTGCAGACTGATGCTGCCTGGAGAAGAAGATGGGATGGGGGGGGGAAACACTAAAGCCTCGTCTCATGATTTTTTTTGAGTGCAAAACACACAACTATGTGTTATCTTTCTATAAGTTTTTTGGTCACTTGTGTTGAAGCCATGAATGTCTCTAAACTATGGTGTACGGTCTAAGACCTGCTCTATATATAAAGCGTCTCGAGATAACTTCTGTTATGATTTGACGCTATATAAAAATAAATTCAATTGAAAGTGACTTAACACCTGATGAGGTTTAGCTTCAGTTTAGCTTTCCTTGGTTTCCTTGGTTCCTTGGCACTGTCGAAACCCCAGGCCGGGGTTTCGACAGTGCGAAGACATTTTTGTCGGCAAGACCACTGATGATCACTGATTATGAATATGGAGAAAATGAGTGACACTCACTCTTTTCACTGTCATTCACGTCTTGCAGTGCAGTGTGTCAAAATCACATTTCCTGTTATCACCAGGTCAGGTCTTAACTGGATTCATGCACATGGTTTCCTATAGAGAAGTGGGCTGGAGATGAGTTCAAACCAAAACTACAATTTGGCTTTCATTTTAATTTTTAGTCCTTATAGTTCTCTACCAGACTTTACACAAAATCAGGACAAGCCGTTCATAAAGACAATAGCCTTCAACCTGTAGGCCTACTGAAATAATCCAAACATGCTTCACACAGCAACTGCACTGAGTTTAACACAGCAGAAAACAGACAGGCTATTTTATAAAAAATAAGCCACTAACAGCCAGGAAGATAAAACCGCTCTGAAGGTAATATGATACCAAGACACCTCTCATAGAGGTAATATCATATTTACATCATTATATAATTTGTATGATTGAATAAAATCTACTTTTACTTACAACTTTTTCTATATTTTCACTTTGAAGGAGTGCACAGTGAAACATGAGGTCAGCTTTTCCATAGTTGAAGTCTGACTATAACTTAAGAAAAACAAAGACCAAGCTCATATTTGTGTAGTGAATGACAAAACATCTCCAACTTCCACTAATAGATACACAGGCGAACAGATCAGACCTGATCCACGCCTTCATCACATCCAGAATCAACTACTGCAACAGCATTCTTTACGACTCATCATCCAAAGTCCTAAACAAACTCCAGTATATTCAGAACTCTGCTGTCCGTCTGCTCACATCACCCCCCGTCCTCCAGAACCGTCACTGGAGAAGAAGAGATGGGATGGGGGGAAACACTAAAGCCTCTTCTCATGGTTTTTCTGAGTGCAAAATACACACAACTGTGTGTGTTATCTTTCTATACGTTTTTTGGTCACTTTGTGTTGAAGCCGTGGATCTGACTTAACACCTGACGAGGTTTAGCTTCAGTTGTATTAAAAGAAATCTCGCTTGTGTCTTCCCTTTACTTAGACTGGCTTATATGATATTCTTTTGCTGACCATCAGTGATATTATTTTTGGTCACTTGCGTTGAAGCCATGAATGTCTCTAAACTATGGTGTACAGTCTAAGACCTGCTCTATATATAAAGCGTCTCGAGATAACCTCTGTTATGATTTGACGCTATATAAAAATAAATTCAATTGAAAGTGACTTAACACCTGATGAGGTTTAGCTTCAGTTGTATTAAAAGAAATCTCACTTGTGTCTTCCCTTTACTGAGACTGGCTTATATGATATGAGCAGTGATATTATGAATCTGTAGAGACAATATTATGATTCACATATTTGCCTCCAAATCCTCACTATCCCATCCATCTATTATCTGTAAAGGCCCCGACACACCAAACTGATGGTCGGCCGTCAGACAGTTTGGGGCCGTCGGTGAGCGTCCGTCGGCCGTGTTTTTTCGGGGTGTCCCGCACCGTCGGCTCGCGTTGGAGGTTTTTTTCTCCGGTGAGAGAAATCACTCACTTGGCTGTTCAGCTTCAGTGCACGAGGAGAGAAACGGATGTGAGGAAAGCAAGAAAACAAGTAAAGTCAAGAGGAAAAACACCGAAGGCTTTTCTCATTTTTCATCTCGTCTGATTATTCCAGTACACGGATATTTTCACAACGACATGGCCATCTGGAATGAAGCTAAGTGGTGAGTGAGAGTGGTGTGAAAATAGTTGGCAAATGCGGATACGTATCATAACAACGGCTTTTGACGAATATGGACTACCGCGACCTGCTGGTGTGGAGAGTTATTTCATCTCACACAGGCGCAGAACGTACGGGGCAGTCGGCCGTTGGCTGTCGTCTTTGCGGTGTGTTCGAGTGCAACTTTTTGGCCGAGACAAAGGTGACGTGAGGCGACTCAACGGGTGGCCTTCGTCGCCACTAGTTCTTTGATGTCGGCTTGGTGTGTCCCCAGCTTAACTGCTTATCCTATTCAGGGTCGCAGGGAGGCTGGACCCAGCTGATATTGGGGCGAAGGGCGGGATACACTGTGGACAGATCGCCATACTATCACAAGGGCTGACACACAGAGACAGACAACCGTCCACGGAGGAAGAACCTGGAGAAAACCCACGCTAACACAAGGAAACATGCTCCACACAGAAAGGCCCCAAACAAGGTTTGAGCCTGCGACCCTCTTGCTGTGAGGCGGCCCATCCTTACTATTCTTTACTGAAAATACCAAAAAAAAAAAATTTATTCAAAATAAGACAACCTCATGCAGTGACGTGACAACTTTACTCCTGTGGATTCATGTTGAATATTCCCCTCATTCATTATGATTGACAATAATGTGGACAGACAACATGATTTTTCATAATTTCCTTGGTTTGTCCAGGCCGGTGTTTTGAGGGTGTGAAGACAATTATTTCGGCAAGACCACTGATGATCACTGATTATGAATATGGACAAAATGCGTGACACTCACTCTGTTCACTGTCATTCACGTCTTGCAGTGCAGTGTGTCAAAATCACATTTCCTGTTATCACCGGGTCAGGTCTTAACTGGATTCATGCACATGGTTTCCTACAGAGAGGTGGGCTGGAGATGAGTTCAAACCAAAACTACAATTTGGCTTTCATTTTAATTTTTAGTCCTTATAGTTCTCTACCAGACTTTACACAAAATCAAGACAAGCCGTTCATAAAGACAATGGCCTTCAACCTATAGGTCTACTGAAATAATCCAAACGTGCTTCAAACAGCAACTGCACTGAGTTTAACACAGCAGAAAACAGACAGGCTATTTTATAAAAATAAGCCACTAACAGCCAGGAAGATAAAACCGCTCTGAAGGTTATATGATACAAAGACACCTCTCCTAGAGGTAATATCATATTTACATCATTATATAATTTGTATGATTGAATAAAATCTACTTTTACTTACAACTTTTTCGATATTTTCACTTTGAAGGAGTGCACAGTGAAACATGAGGTCAGCTTTTCCATAGTTGAAGTCTGACTATAACTTAAGAAAAACAAAGACCAAGCTCATATTTGTGTAGTGAATGACAAAACATCTCCAACTTCCACTAATAGATACACAGGCGAACAGATCGAACCTGATCCACGCCTTCATTACATCCAGAATCAACTACTGCAACAGCATTCTTTACGACTCATCATCCAAAGTCCTAAATAAACTCCAGCACATCCAGAGCTCTGCTGTCAGCCTGCTCACATCACCCCCCGTCCTCCAGAACCGCCACTGGCTCCCTGTCCCACAACGGATCCAGTTCAAAGTCCTTCTCCTCGCTCACAAAGCCCTCCATAACCAGGCCTCCTCCCTACCTCACCGACCTGCTCCCACCATCACACTCCTTCCCGCTCCCTCTGATGCCAACTTCCTGTCCCCACTACTCAGAACCAAGCACCGGACCTGGGGGGCGACAGAGCGTTCACCATAGCTGCCCCCTCGCTCTGGACCTCACTCCCCAAACTGCCTTCAGTGTGTGATTTATCTTGTGATTTATATATTATGATGTTCTTATTTATGATCATTTGAACTGTGTAAAGTGTCTTTGAGTTTCTTGAAAAGCGCTTCATAAATAAAATGTATTATTATTACGATTGTTATTAGGGCTGTCAAAGTTAACGCGATAATAACGCGTTAACGCAAATTTCTTTTAACGCCACTCATTTCTTTAACGCATTAACGCAACTTGCGATTTTTAGGTTGTAGCGGGCTCAGTTTAAAGCTATAGTGAAGATATTGGTACCAACCATGTCATACTAGCTTGACAAGAAGGAGGTTAAATGACGCTCCAAACTTGCACTAAATTTTGCCGAGGATAAACTGTCAAGGGGTCCCTTGACCTCTGACCTCAAGATATGTGAATGAAAATGGGTTCTATGGGTACCCACGAGTCTCCCCTTTACAGACACTTTATGATAATCACATGCAGTTTGGGGCAAGTCATAGTCAAGTCAGCACACTGACACACTGACAGCTGTTGTTGCCTGTTGGGCTGCAGTTTGCCATGTTATGATTTGAGCATATTTTCTATGCTGTGAGGGTTTCTGGACAATATCTGTCTTTGTTTTGAATTGTTAATTGATTTCCAATAATAGATATATATATATACATACATTTGCATAAAGCAAGCATATTTGCCCACTCCCATGTTGTTAAGAGTATTAAATACTTGACAAATCTCCCTTTAAGGTACATTTTGAACAGATACAAAATGTGCGATTAATCATAGATAATCATGCGATTACATATTTTAACAGATTGACAGCCCTAATTATTATTAATTCAGTCTGTTGAGGATATGAACATCAATCTTTTTCTGATTATCCCCTAAAGATAAACAGCCACAGGATTCTCCTATTAATGCCCAAAATCAAATTTTTGGCACAGTAGCAGTAGGCCTACAGGTTACTCTGCTGTAATTAGGCCACTTGTCTTACCTGACAGTAGGCCTGCTGTTTACAAGGGTATCCACTCCTTTTAGGCCAACAAATTTCCTACTTTTTCTCAACACTTGTGGTGAGGAAATAACCGTGCACACAGCGAGGCTGACTCTGGAGAGTTTGTTGTTTACTACCGTGCACAATCTGTGACCACCAAGCAACCAAGGCGGTGCAGGACAGAGATCCTGTCCATCCACCGGAGAGCTACGAGCTGCAAACTCTTTCTCTGCTTCCCTATATATCGCGGAGTGGATCGGTTTCTGGACAATATTTGTCATTGTTTTGAATTGTTAATTGATTTCCAATAATAGATATATACATACATTTGCATAAAGCAAGCATATTTGCACACTCCCATGTTGATAAGAGTATTGTACATTTTGAACAGATAAGAAATGTTCAATTAATCATAGATAATCATGCGATTAATCGATTGACAGCCCTAATTATTAGTAATTCAGTCTGTTGAGGATATGAACATCAATCTTTTTCTGATTATCCCCTAAAGATAAACAGCCACAGGATGTTTACCTCTCCAATTAATGCCAAAAATCACATTTTTGGCACAGTAGCAGTAGGCCTACAGGTTCCTCTGCTGTAAACTATTTCTCTGCTTCCCTATCTATCGCGGAGTGCATCGGTTTCTGGACAATATCTGTCATTGTTTTGGATTGTTAATTGATTTCCAATAATAGATATATATACATACATTTGCATAAAGCAAGCATATTTGCACACTCCCATGTTGATAAGAGAATTGTACATTTTGAACAGATAAGAAATGTGCAATTAATCATGCGATTAATCGCAATTACATATTTTTAAATAGATTGAGATTTACTCTCCTATTAATGCCAAAAATCTTGAATCAAAATCAAAAATGTTGGCAACAGTAGCAGTAGGCCTACAGGTTACTCTGCTGTAATTTTTTTTTTTTGTTTGTTTTTTTAATTGTTTTTTTTGCCTCTTCCTGCACTGTATATTATTCCTTTTTGTTATGTTGTATAGTCTTAAATTGTGCAAAACAAATAAATAAAAACAATAAACAAAAACAAAATTAGGCCACTTGTCCTACCTGAATCCTGAGAGCAGTGTAGTAGGCCTGCTGTGTTTACAAGGGTGTCCACTCCTTTAGGCCAACAAATTTCCTACTTTTCTCAACACTTGTGGTGAGGAAATAACCGTGCACGGAGTGGATCGGTTTCTGGACAATATCTGTCATTGTTTTGAATTGTTAATTGATTTCCAATATAGATATACATACATACATTTTCATAAAGCAGCATATTTGCACACTCCGATGTTGATAAGAGTATTGTACATTTTGAACAGATAAAAACCCCCTAAAGATAAACAGCCACAGGATGTTTACCTCTCCTATTAATGCCCAAAATCCCATTTTTGGCACAGTAGCAGTAGACCTACATGTAATTAGGCCACCTGTCTTACCTGATAGTAGGCCTGCTTTTTACAAGGGTATCCACTCCTTTAAGGCCAACAAATTTCCTACTTTTTCTCAACACTTGTGGTGGTGGTGAGGAAATAACCCATACACACACAGCGAGGCTCTCTGACTCGGAGGAGTTTGTTGTTTACTACCGTGCACGATCTGTGACCACCAACCAAACCAAGGTGGTGCAGGACAGCGATCCTGTCCATCCACCGGAGAGCAGCAGCAGTACGAGGCTATACGAGCTGAAAACTATTTCTCTGCTTCCCTATGTATCTGTCGCGGAGTGGATCTGTGTGTGTGTTCAGAGAGAGAGAGAGAGAGAGAGAGAGAGAGAGAGAGAGAGAGAGAGAGAGAGAGAGAGAGAGAGAGAGAGAGAGAGACTGTAACGTGCCCTTCGCCATTCGCTCAGTAATGGCTGCGTGCGAGCTGCAAGAATCGTTGGCCAAATGTGAAACTGGGGGAAACCAAAAAACACGAGAGAGAGAACCGTGTCGGTGCGAAAAGCAGCAGGAGTATCTGAAAGTGGGCAGCTGACACATCGCATTGTGTCTGAGCTGTGAGCTGTGATCTGGATCTGGGGGGTAACCCGGAGACCTCCTCGACAGAGCCAGCTCCAGATATCCCGGTAGTGACCGGACCGGCTGCTCCGGAGCTCCACCACACATTGAGTTTGGCTTCATGTGTGTGTGAAAGCTGCAAACTTGTTATGCATGCAATTATAAATAAATGTGTCGAGCATGCATGCAGGGATGCAATGTGACAACTGCGATATATAGCACACAACATGAAGGTTGTTTATATCGAGGGCCTGATTTTTTTTGTGCAGAATCTTCAAAGTGGTCATCTATCTGTGACTCATATTGGAGATTATGGACCCTTATTTAGGCCGCCATGCTTTAACAGAGACGAGGATGTCCCGTCTAAGTTCACCTGGTCAATACTGGATGTCGAGGCTTGCCGGAGGAGCATGCATGCTGACTAAAAAAAAACACATTATTCTTCCATCTTGATGGTAGAAGTGATGAATTATTCCACAATAAGAGAAGGATGGGAGGCGATCACAGAGAAAAAAGGGTCTTGTTTGTCAGGTTAATGCATGGCCCAGATACACATTAAATATCTGTAATGCATCACTTCATATACACACACATATATAGTTGGTGTGCATGCATCTACAGCCCACAGCAAGTATGTCATGTCGACACACAACTTCCATATAGGCGACATGTGATCCTACATAACGACATCACTGTGTGGCTCCATGCAAGACACCCACAACTAGAAAATACACATATCCAGGTCAAAGTTTGTGCAGACTTTTGCTCGCCCTCAGTCTGGTTGTGCAATGCCCCCTTTAATGCCCCCTGCTCGCCCGGAACGCCTTTGTTATTAGTAATCGCATGGTATTGCACCGTCTTACCTTGAAGCTCCGAGCCTGTCTGCAGCCACACAGCCTGCCACACAACACACACAGAGCAACAAGCTATTGTTGTCTGCACAGAGGCGTCCGTGTGGTGGATGTGGATGTGGGTTTTGTCCGGTAGGATGGAAACACTGGATGTAATTTTTTGGTTTGTCCTCGCGATCTTCCCTTATTGCCAGTTTTCGGTCTGCAGCAGCTGGAGATGAAAATCGCGCACCCTGGGTCCTAGCGCCGGGTAAAAGCCCTACAGGTGAATAACAAACACGCTGCTGCTGCTGCTGCTCGGTGGGTCTGAAAGCTTTAATTGCAGAGGAGACTTCACTGGAGTCAGATAATGAATAGTGCTTCTATAAAGGCAGAGTTTATATATACCCAAAAATTTCAATAGATATTTAGATATTCTGCAGGGAGGACACTTTAAACAGATGAATAATGTCTTCAAGTCCAATTACACACTGACCACAAATATATTGATGGTCTGCAGTCACACTGAAAATGATCACACAATAGACCAATTTTTGTCTTTTTTTCGGGGGGTATAGGGGGTCTTTAGGGGGAGATAGCAGGTCAACACAGCAGTAGATGTCACATAGAAGTGGTGTACATCATCTGAAAGCTGAGAACCTGAAGATTAATTTGAGATGCAGCTCAGCACTGTGTGTCAAGTTGTTCTAGTCATTAATAAGAAATACAAATTAAAGGCAGGGTTGACGATGTTATCCAGTATCCACTATTTGTTATATTGGTTGAAATGGTCTTTACACCCCGACAGCGATCCATTACTGATGAGCTTTGAAAAAGGAACCGGAAAAGAGCCATCATCTGTAGCTGCTGTAATCCTGTAAAAATGTCTACCAATCACTGCCTCGCGGTGCGTTTGGAAAGAACCAATCAGATACAATAGATTGTAAAAGAGTATAAGGGCTTAGAACATTATGATGGAAGTATATGATGGTCATCCTCATGCTCTATTATGTCTCATAAGTTGTTGCAGTCATTTTTAGGTCGATACCATTTGTGACACAGATTTGGTGCTAAATTAAAAAAAATTTGACCACTCGAGAATCGATAAAAAATGATCAATAATCAAAACAATGAAAGGGCTACTATGGGGCTTATACAGTTGGGCTCATTGAATCCACAAGAGTCTCAGCTTTACAGTGATACGCTGCTTGCTTTTGGTGGGTTTGAAGGCTTTAATTGCAGGGGGACTTCACTGGAGTCTGATAATGAATAGTGCTTCTATAAAGGCAGAGTTTATATATACCCAAAGATGCCACAGATATTTAGATATTCTGCAGGGAGGACACTTTAAACAACTGACTAATGTCTTCAAGTCCAATTACATTATACACTGACCACACTTAAAGGGACTGTTTGTAACTTTCATAATTGCTTGTTAACAGCGACACCTGCGATCGTTGAGTCAACGAAAGTCAGCGTCGGGATCGCGCTTGCTCGCTCTACATAGACATGAACGAGCATCGCTCAAAACAGTGAGGCGACACACGTCAGCTAAAACCACAATATCACTCTATATTTCAGCTGCTTGGCAGTAATGTTAGCTGACCAGACGAAGGTCTCTCCATGAATCAATGCTGATCCTAGTGTTGGCTTTTCCTGCTTCAGCGCAGGCTGATGCAGCGGGGCTCCGCAGCGAGTAACGTTGTCGTCTCCGCCTGCAGCCGGAGTGAGCAGGGGAGACACCGGCACCCGGTCGGTAACGAGACAATAACATTTCTCGCTGCGGAGCCCCGTCACTTCACAAGACACGGGAAACCTCTGTTGGTCTGGAGGAGCTGCAGCATTTATTTCTGCACAAACGTCCACTGTACATTCACTAGATATTCTCAGAACTAAACTAACTCTCCTGCAGTGTGGAGTGAGTGCGCATGCACGTCTAGAGGTGGAGCGAGTACGCAAGAACGCGCGCTGTGTGTGAGTGAAGGCAAGCAGGCAGAGGAGGAGAGGCTCCGGCCACACGCGAGCACGCATATGCGAGCGCGCATGTGTCCTGACCTGGTACATTTATACGCTTAAAAAGTTACAAACAGTCCCTTTAATTAGTGACTTGTAAAGGTCATGTTCGGTAAACAGATCAGAAACAGCTATTACTTCCTCAATTTTCTTGTATTTCTTTGTTTAATTACACACAGACCTCTTACAGAGATACCTGGGCCGGGCAATTGATGGCAGGGCATCCTGGCTACTTATTAGCGGCTTGTGAAAAGTGGCTTAAGTCAGTGAACAAATCAGGGCTGCTGTTAGTGAGTGAAAGGCCCAGTTAAAGGGTCAAGAAAGAAGCAGGCAATGGTCTGAGCTCGGGTAGGCCGTGTCTCAGTGCAACAAGTTCACAGAGCTCATTCTTTTATAAGCTCATCTGCACTGTTAAGGTTGAGTCATGCTCATTGTGCCTCAAGAGACAATACTGGAGAAGTACCTGAGATGTTCCCTCAAGGTTCTGACGAAGCAACACCGTCAGAGGCACCACGGCAAACTAAAGGCATCTGCAGATACAGATACAGTCCGTTATTTAGGACAGCTTCCTCTGCCACAAATGGACATTCCCTTCATTGAAGTGGTGTTGAAAGCCACCACCCACAAGCCGGTTATTTCCCAGACACCATCTTATTCGTCATTTAACTCAAAATACAAAAAATACCAGCCCTGTCGCACAGTGAAATAGTCATGAAATTTAATGTATTGATTCGTGTACATAGACACGAATTTCAAATTTTTTTTGTGATGGTCAGCACGAAATCAATTTGTATGTAATCCACGTAATTGTGAACTGGGAAATGTAAAGAGGTCTGGGTGGATAGGTTGGTCACAAAACACAAGACTTTCACCGAGGAGACCAGTGTTTGTGTCCCACATGAAACCAGAAATCAATGTTGATTTCTTTGTTACGTAACTTCCGTACTTAAGTTACGGCACTTCCAGAGTTATTTTAACCCAAACCACCATCTTTTCCTAAACCTAACTAAGTAGTTTTGGTCACACAACGTCCGTACTTACTGTATGTTACGCCACTTCCAGTGTTATTTAAACCCAAACAACGATCTTTTCCATAAACCTAACAAAGTAGTTTGTTGCCTAAGCCTAACCAAGTCAATCTATTCCTAAACCTAACTAAGTAGTTTTATTTTGAAAAGACTAGACCTACTGGTGTTGCTGGACGTTCATAATAAAACGCACGAAAAATACGTTGTTGAAAGTCGTGCTGAGCGTCACGAAAAAAGAGGGAAATTTGTGTCTATGTACACAAATCAAATAGATTACATTTCGTGACTATTTCACAAACTGCCTTGAGACTGTGTTGAAAATACATATGTACATTTACCCGTAGTGGTATGTAGCCATGCAGAGAGTTTTGATTTGAGATATCTGCTTCTGCCATCCCAATACAAGGATGTGCATTTAATTTATGGAAATGTATCATGAAAAACTCAAAATCAACGTGTCTTTCCAGAAAAAATACCCCTGTTACTCTGGATAATCTACAGACCTCACGGTGAGCAAGTTTCATTGTACTTTCTACTGAAGAAAAAGACCCTGTGGAAACTGTTGACAGTGAGGTCTGTGGATTATCCTGAGTAACTGGGACACTGCAGCTGAGTTTTCCAAACGTAATTTTCAAACTTTTTCTGCAGCACAAATAAAACTCTATTCAACCTCGTTCTATTGGGGGTGGGTATTTGAAAACACTGTCACATAAAACCGAAATTACCTGCATGGCAAGACATCACTAGGACTGATTCTAGTGAACTGACTCTTTATGCCAGATGTTGTAAAAGAGAAGAAGAAGACAGACAGGACCAGTCTCTTACTGGTCCCGTGAAAGTCATACAGGGTACAGTGGTGAACCAGATTTCCACAGCCAGTAATAAAACGTAAAGCACAATGGTATACAGTATCCAGATAGTCTCTGCAGGCCAGCCTCTCTGCAGGGTCTACGGCGTTATTGGAATCACAAGTGTGTGCAAGAAAGAGGAAGGCCATCAAAATGGCAGGCGTGTAACAGCAAACGGTGTACCTTGTTAAACTGGGAACACACTGCACATTTGAATGTCCCACTTTAACACTAATTTAGACCCAGTGACAGATTTTCAAGCGTCTGCACCGGTCTGCACCAAACAAGGCCGGCTACCACTCACAGTGCGTCCATCCCTGGTCAGAAGGAGGCTGACACGGGTTGACCCACAGATTGACCCCTCTTGCTGTTTTGAATCACGACACTCCATCAGTCTAACTGGGGTATTAAAGGTACCCTGTGGAGGTTTCTACCACTAGTAGCACTATGGAGCAATATTTTTACAAGTGGGTCATGTTTTGTTTGTACTGTGCATGTGCACGAGGACCCACATGCATGAGTGCGAGCTCCATGGCGCTACTAGAGGTCAAAAACTCCACAGGGAACCTTTAAAATCTTGGTTGGCTTCCACTGATTGACAGCTGGGGAAGGTAACGGGCCAACAAACTTAGCAAGGAGCCGACAAAGCCAACAAGACTGCAAGCAAATATGCACGGTTTAAAATGTTTAAAAAAAAAAATCAGCATTACAAATGTTTTATGAGGAAGGACGTGTATTCAACATGTTTGTTAGACCTCAAGGATACACACAATGTGTTTTTGTTGTTTACTAGAAAACTGTAGGGCACCTTCAAGGCCATTCAATTGAGTTCTGATGGAGGGCAGAGATTCACTATAATATATTCTATACTCAGTTTAATAACAACATTGTAAGAAATAACAAAGGGTGTCCACACCGATCGCAGGGTTTATTTGAAGCCTTGTATTTATCATATAGCATTATTTATATTTATTGAACTATTCTTAACACTGTATATTAAAACTAAGAGATGAGAAAGTATCATGAATTGATAACTGTTTAATTATTGGCAGGCAACATGTGCAACATATTCCACTCTCTCTTAGAGACACAACTCCGGTGAAGCGGTTCATAAAGAAATTGTCTTGCGTGTTTTGCTTCAACTAATCGTGTCTTCTGATCAGCCTTTATAGAGACCACCGGTCAAACTATTTAGAACGAATATCGTCCGATAATGATCGGAGGCCGTCGATGGATCGAAGCACCCTTAGAAATAACTGAAACGGGACCTCAACAACAGATTTGCAGACAAACATACGATATCGCTTCGCTACGTCACACCAAGCGGACACTGATTTCCTTCAAACAACCCAAATAAAATCATATAGAAACTGCTTCAACTGACGTATTGTTTCTGGAAACAAACCTGTCTGCAAGATTATGAATATGGATTTAGAGATTAAACAATTAGTCAATTAGTTAATTAGAAAATTAAACAGCAACTTTTTTCATTATTCTTTCAGTCATTTATAGATATAATGCCAAACATTCTCTAGTTGAAGCTTCTCAAATGCTAATTTTTTATGTTTTATATTGTTGTTTTATAATGTCACTTTGGGCTTTAGGATATTGTGATGGGCATATTTCACTATTTTCTAACATTTTATAGACCAGATGAGTACTTGATCAAGTGAGGAAACTATCGTCACATTAATCGCTGATGTAAACTAGAAGTGAACTCGGAGAGCGCAGACCTCCGCCAAGGCAGGTTTCATGTACGTCGCTGCCCCCGGAAAACAATTCCCGAAGCCGAATCATGATCCGGATCGCCACCAAAACCTAATGGATTGTTCATTGTGCCACACCCCACCCCTCCAAAAAATTTCATTCAAATCCATTGCGGACTTTTGGAGTTATCCTCCAAACGGACAAACGGACAAACCAACAAACCAACAAACCAACAAACCAACGCTGGTGAAAACATAACCTCCTTCCTAGTCCTTCGGCCTTGGCGGAGGTAATAACTGTTAGATGCAGCCATGTTTGCTTCGATATTCATTTTTAATTTAAAATTACAGCTGCAACGATTAATCGATTAGTTGTCAACTATTACATTAATTGCCGACTCTTTTGATAATTGATTAATCAGTTGGAGTAATTATCTAAGAAAAAAAAAAGTCAAAATATTTTCTGGTGTCTTTCCTCCTCTATGACAGTAAACTGAATATCTTTGAGTTGTGGACAAAACGAGACATTTGGAGACGTCATCTTGGGTTTTGGGAAACACTGATTAACATTTTTCAACATTTTCTGACATTTTATAGACCAAACAACTAATCGATTTATCAAGAAAATTAAATTAATCAACAATGAAAATAATCGTTAGCTGCAGCCCTATGTGAAATGTTTATTTTGAATCCCAAATACGATATAAGACACAAGTAAAGTAATCATTATTGCTTTCTAGTATCACGTGCACATATTATATGTCAGTCAGATTCAGAGCTTGTGGATTAGATCTAGCATGTCACTGAATTTCGATCCTTCCCACAGCTGAATCTGCCTTGTCTATTAATTCTGGCCCGCTGTGTTGGAGCCAGTATCGGTGAGAATACAAGCTCTGGCTTCCTCTCAAGGTGTGCTATTGTACCCCACATGATAAACAGATGCAGCTGTCATCCCCACATTTTACCAACGCAGCCTTACTGCCCTTCCCTCACTGGCACCTACAAGGAAGCTGGAGTGGCTAAAAATGGAAGGACGATGCTGCCGAAGGAAGACAATTCCTCTCAAACAAGAGAGGAAGGAGGGGAAACTCGGCCATCACTGGTTTCAGAAACCAAGCCAGTAAACTAAGGAGAGAGAGATGGACATTTGACACACATCCGAGCAGGAGTTTGCAGGAGAATTGTGACTGTGTGGCTCAGAAATTCACTCTTAACAGATCCATTTGATGCAGAGACCACAGCAGAGACACTTGCAGATATCACTGATAGAATCACACAGTGCAGGAGCACTCTGAGAAATGAGCTCCGTTTCATGCATAGCAGTTTGAAAACAAAAAATCTGTACAAGGTTAAGGTGTTTAGGATGCACGTCTATAAATACATCCACTACATTGATTTTTCCAGTGTATAGCCTTTATTCTGAGATGGACTAATGACCTTGCATTAAAAGAAAAAGATGACAAGTGTCTGGTGCACTAAATGTAGGTCAGAAAACATTTTTAACTGGCCTGCAGCGAAGGAGCTTGACTGTTGATCAACTTTAGAAACGTGTTTTCTGCTCTCGTCATGTTGTTACTCTCTACAGTGTTATTTTTTTTGACTAAATGCCACACACAACCAGTGTAATGTTTAAACCTTTGAGGTGGGCTGTGCATGTTGTAAAATATTAAACATGAACACTCAAACTATTTTGCAGGGCAGTTAGTGTATATGGGATTTCTTTTAAAATACTAATGGTAAAGGGTCATGTAGCCTACATTAACGCCGTATACCTTATTGTACTGTGTGGGGTCTCACTGTCAGACAGCTTCATGACAGCTCGGTCTTTTTGATAAAACATATTTGGGTGTTTCTGCAACTGCGGTCACTTTTGTCTCAAATAAAAAAAATCATTAATTAATAAATCTCTATGAATTTTAATTTTTAGCATCAGAGTATGTAATACATATAAACAGGTAAAAAAAATTACATATAGCGGTTAAGATTTTAATCCATAACATGTTTATTATACAATAATTTTATGCATTTTGCTTTTTAAATTTCTATTAACTTTTTAAGACATTTAAATTATTTTATTATTATTATTATTATTATTATTATTATTATTATTATTATTATTATCTTTGTGCATTATTGTAAATATTGAAAAAAAAGAGATTTCATAATTTTCTCTACACCCTGAACAATTTAGACAGTAGCCATAGATGTCTGTCCTCATACACAAAAAAATACAAAATATGTTGTATTTTAAAAAAACATAAAAATGATTTGTAAAGAAAAAAAATAACCACAGTTGTGGGACATGAAGAAAAGTGGTGTTTGGACCCATAAAATGCTTCATAAATTTGATTAAATCACATTACTTAGTAATTATTTTTATGTAAAGATGGGTAATAACACTGTGTATATATATATATATCAAGCATTGCACTGCAAATTTTAACATAAATCAAAAATGTCATTGCTGGGACTTAAAAATGCCAGTAGTTGAGAAACACCCATTTTCAGAAGGTAACCACAGCTGATGCATCACACATTGCCCTGCTTCATGAGAAACGACATGTTTTTTGTTAAAAAATAAACAAGTTTGATAAACTGCACACAGCCCTGGTCTCTTGCTGGATGGATAAGCCAGGTCAGCTTCTTTAAACTACAAATCCTGACGCCTCTAAAGCCTGTCACGGCATGCAGGCTGCAGGTTGGAGGAGACACGGACACATGTAGGCGACTTCATGGCTGCTGGATGTTAGCTACCGTGCTGTGTGGTCGGCCACAAAACGTCCCAAGAGGCTCCACTGAACCAAAACACCAGCAGCTAAAACAACACAATGAGACGTAACGATAGGCTGGGATACAGGAGAGGTGACTTCCACTGAGGAGACCTCAGCTGACTCCTCATATCGTTCAGTTAAACCGCAGCTACGAAGCACAGAGAGCTAAATAAAGCTCAACGTTACATGAAGGTGAAGAGAAACAATAGCGGCTCTGCTCGCATGCAGGATCAGCTGGTTCCATAGTGTAGCGGTTATCACGTCTGCTTTACACGCAGAAGGTCCTGGGTTCGAGCCCCAGTGGAACCAGAACTCCTTTTCGGTCCTGACACCACATCATGCTACTTAATGTTCATCTGCTGATAATGTTCATCAATAGAAGAGGATTTAAACGACAATACAAAATAATCTCTAGCAGGATTTATTATTCAGTTTGTCAGTTACAATGAACATAAATTAATAATATAATATTAATAATTATAATATATATAAAATAATCCGGTTAAACAAGTTGATTTTTTTCTGGGTTAATAAATTATGGTATTGGATCGGTGCATAGACTGGCATACTCGCCGATACCGAATTTTGGGCAGTATTGGACGCATTTCTGATATCAGTATCAGTGTCGGAACAACTTTGAGTTGTGGACAAAACAAGACATTAAAGGACATAATCTTGGTCTTTGGGAAACACTGATCAACATTTTTCACCAAAACTAATCAATTAATCAAGAAAATAATCAACAGATTAATCGACAATGAAAATAATTGTGAGTTGCATCCTCAATGTTAGAATTAGGGATGCACCGATACGGGATCGGATATCGGGGTGATACTGACTCAAATAGCTGCATCTGGTATCGGCGACAGTGGAGCCAATCTATTCAATTCAGTTCTATGTTTTTATACTATTTACATTATATACTGGAATTTTAATTCCTGTTTAAGTTTTGGCCAATTTGTTGCTTCATTAAAAAAATGTACACTTGAAATGTAATTCCTGCTAATTTTGAATTTTTTTTACCAAGTTGGTGGTGTACGATATATTATTTTAATAATAAATAACAATTCAGTAAATCTACATCTATGTATTTATTTATTTTACAAAGTTAGGAAAGCAATATTTAAGTCAAACCTGATGTTGCCTTACACATAAAAGAATGATCCCAGTCACTTCCATACAGTGACGCATACAGCTTATTAATTAAACACTGGTATCGGATCAGTACTCAGTATTGGCCGATACCCAAAGCCCAGGTATCGCTATCAGTATTGGGACTGAACTAGTCGGATCTGTGCATCCCTAATGGTAGAATCACATCTGAATATAATGCAGTCCAGTTCAACACCACCACCAACTACAACCTTAATAATAAACATATAGTATATATAGTAGTTGTAACACCTCTCTGACAGTGTCAACAAAAACATTATAATCTTCCAAAATGTTGAATTTGTAGCAGATCTGTTATATTGGATTGTATATCAAATTGTACAAAAGCAAGACTTAAAATGCCTTTGAGAATAATTAAGATTTAAAACACTCAATGGAGTAATCTTTCAAGCAAAAATGCCAAACATTCGCTGGAGGTTATTGTATACATCAGGATTGCACAAGCGTTAAAGGGAAATCTGCCTACTTTTGCTGCTGTTTGCTCTCTCCATGTTACTGGTGTTTCTACAGTTTTCATTAACAATGAATGGGATCCATACAATATGAAGTATCTTTGATATTGTTTGTAAAAGATCAATCTATACAGTAGCTATACTAGTTTAGTTAAAGACAGGTATGTGGCATGGCGCAAAACCTCACACTTCTCCAACTTGCTTGTACGCCCAAATCCATCATTTATTACGCTTTATCAAATATTAAGGTATATTGACTTTAAGATTCTGCAACCATGCTCCTAGCATTCAAACTCTGTTATGTTGACATCTCTGTTATGTTCATACCACCAAAGTCTGATCAATTGTTTCATGGCCCAAGGCCTACAGTGCCCACCAGCTTTCATTAAAAAAAAAATCTGTTCTCAGACAGACAAATAACTAACTAACCAAAGACCTTGGCAGAAGAGACAACTAATGACATTCAAGATCAGAGATGCTGCCCAGAGCATAACATCACAGCAAATCCATACTGATGTCTGTTGTTTATATGTAGCAATACAAATAAAATGCCATTTGTAATTTGTCAACATAAAACTAAGCAAAACCATGTCCAAAATAATTTGAAAAAACCCTGACACAAAGCAGGAAAAGATGACAATAATAACAAATCAGCTATTGGCAAATACTGATATTATACCATTTGCTGATATACTCGCACATCTCTACAAATTAGTTTAGGAGTTTTTGGATATAAAACAGCAATTACAACACTGAAAACATAACTCAATGTCCAGGGTGCTATGCAGCAACTATATATATTAGACTGAGATGATGACACAATATTCCTCAAACTATTGGTAAATATATTAATAAATTATAAACAAAATGTCAAATTAATATATAAATCTCACAATTCATTTGTCTCCTGCTTTGATTATCACATTTTCTGTCACATTAGTCACCTTTAAGGTATGCAGGCAAAAGTAACACACTAGAAATTAAAGGTCACATGGGCATGAGGTTATAGTTGTGAGCAAGAAGGAGAGCCTGTCACCTCACTGGCCATTAAAAAAAGATCCTGTTATTAATCTGGGTGATGCAGTTTGATTATTTTTATAGTGCCAAATATTGACCAGATTACTTTAAATTAGGGAGATGTGTCTTTATTTTAACCCTCTGAGACTTGCGGGATTTTCAGGATTTTTCGATCGGGATTTTGGGGAATTTGACGTCACTGTATAAAATGACCTGTTGTGACCTCTAGGATAATCACAGCCTCATGAAACTTTACAACCACAAACAAGAGACCAAGAGCATTCAGAGGATGGATGACAATATGGGGGTTTCCGAGCAGTTTACACAACAGAAGTGCTCGCCATCTAATCGCCAAAAAATGCAATTCTTGCAGAAATCTCCACATTTTTTTTTTTTTTTAATTGGAAGAACATTGCAAGGCATATAAATTACAGAGCAAATAAATAGTCTTTTATTTTTCATCCATTTTTCCCTCCCACCCCTGACAATAAAGGAAATAACAAATATAACACTAATAGTTATAAGACTTAATGCAGCAATGACACCAAAATTAGAAACACACTAAACACGTGAAATAATAAAACAGATACAATATTCACATATACACAATAAATAAATAAATAAAATAAAATCTACAAATTTGAAAAGTTTTGACACTAAATCACAGCATGGCTTTTTCTATGGTGTTCCTCAAGGTCTTGGTGTCTTAATGTGGTATTTTGGAGGGATTATTGATCATTTTTATCAATTTTCGAGTGGTAATTTTTTTTAAATTTAGCACCAATTCTGTGTAACAAAAGGTATTAACCCAAAAATTGCTGCAACAACTTATAAGACTTAATAGAGCATGGGAATGACCATCATATAGTTCCATTATAATGTTCTTATACTCTTTTGCAATTTATTTTAAACAATCAATTAATTAATTAATGTTTATTTCTAATTTATGACTAGAACAACTTGACACAGTGCTGAGCTAAATCTCAAATTAATTTTCAGGTTCCCAGCTTTCAGATGATGTACACCACTTCTATGTGACCTCTACTGCTGTGTTGACCTACACAGCAAGGCTGTGCATTCTGTTGAAATGCGCTAAAACGGAGCGTTTCAGACAGAGGGTGAATACAGGTATATTAAGGCAGACAGTATGAGGAAAATAAAGGTTTTTTTGAACATTACAGCATGTAAACATGTTCTATTAGAAACTCAAAATACAAGTATGAACCTGAAAATGAGCACGATATGGGACGTTTAAGTCATTCATTATAGGCTAATTAACCATGGGAAAAGGTGTGCAATTCACCAGCCACCATACCTTATATTCTTCAAGGTTCACTAAATACAAGCCAAACATCAATTTCCTGACAATAATATGTGGATAACCAGTTAATTCAATATTTTAGGTTCATATTAAATTCCTCATTTGCTCGTGGTGTTTTACTGTGTTTTTTTGTAGGGATTATTGATCTTTTTTTTTTATCAATTCTGGAGTGGTAAAGAATTGTCAAATTTAGCACCAAATCTGTGTAACAAATGGTATCAACCCCGAAAATTGCTACTACAGCTTATGAGACACAATAGAGCATGGGGATGACCATCATATACTTCCTACCCTTATACTCTTTTACAATTTATTTTAAATAATCAATGAATTAATTCATGTTTGTTTCTGATTTATGACTATTTTATTATTTACTATTTATTTATTTATGCATTTCTTTTTTGTTCCTTGCATTATTTTCTACCCTCTATTATTTTTTTTAATTATATCACTTTTTTTCATAATTTAAGTTATTTTTCCTATCCAATTGTGCCTTGTATGTTAGAAGTATTGAGTTTAGATTACAATGCCTTAATGTTTGTAAATTAATTTTCTTCAATAAAAAAAAAACCTAATTTACCTCACCTGTCTGGTGTCACAGCTTCACAGGTGTTATCTAATTAACTGTTAACTGACATTCCCAACGGCTACATTTTAGCTCATAAACAAGTTAAACATGAGTTAGCTTGATAATTCTCAAATATAATCAACATTAACATGAGAAGTACTCACCAACTCTTCTACTGTCGAAAAACTGGATCTTCTTGAGCATTTTTGAGCAACTTATTCCACTTTTAACTGAAGAATTATCAGTTTATAACATTAATATGTGTGTCATAGTGTTTTGAAGTCCGTCCAGACCAGGAGTTAACTGAACCTGCGGACAACAGCGCCATCTATTAATCCATCCAGTATGACTACTGTGACCTCGTCTGCTCTTCAGTGAATCCCGCTTTTAAATAATTATCAGATATTTCTACTTAATTAATAAAAAGAAGAAAATAAACGTAGCTAGTGTCGACTGTGAAGAGGTTATAAAAGGTGGAACTGTTGAACTGTTGGTTTGAATGTATCCTTTTTCCTCTAGTGATGGGAATTCCGGCTCTTTTTAGTGAGCCAGATCATTTGGCTCAGCACACAAAGAAGATCCGGCTCTTTCGGCTCCCAAACGGCTCTTCATTTTACTTCACTTCTGCCTTTTATAATTCAGCCAAATTTAGCTTTAGCTGTTTTGACCTATGATTAGTATGTGTGCACATATATCACTTAAATTATATATAATTATACTAAACCTTATAATTTCCAGAATACCATAATTTTACGTGCTGCTTTGTTTCCGACTGTCACTCATCTTGTCTGCTATTTGCGCACCACACTCCCCTCTCTCTTTCTCTCCTCCTTTTCCTCCTGCTCTGTACCTGTAGACCGCCATGATCCTTGTCTGTCATCACCTGATTGGTCTCACAGACTTCAATAACACAACATTCAGTCACAGTCAGTGCATGGAGTGTAGTAATGGCGAGATGAAGCTTCATGAAGCATTGAAGCTTTCCAGCTAATTGGTTCGGAAAAGGGTTCATTTCTCGAGGCTTCATGTGCACGAAACCACCTGGTGGTCAAAGAGTGTAAAACAGGCAGATATGATCTTAACCATGTGATCTGTGATATACTGTATTTTGCGCCAGTAAAGGCTGTTGGGAATGACTATAAACAATGAAAAAAATATATATTACCATGTAATCCATTTATATCTGTATAATATATAATGTAATGTCTATTTTCTAGTAAGTATATTATGAGTATATAACATACATGTATAATAAACTGTAATTGTTTTTATGAGTAATGCATCTTATGTGTGTAAACTAATCCTTTGGTCAATAATTGTATTGTACTGTAATATAATATAATAATGGCAGCGAGGCTTCGGACGTCATCGATGACGTCATTGGTCTAAAACGATACAAGCCTCGATACGCGCATCGCTGAAAACTTCCTGGATTACTCGACACACGCTCCGAAGCCTCGGCACAGCACGTAACATCACTACCCGTGGCACGGAGAAGATCGTCCTATCATTCTGCCTTGAATTAAGTAAAGAAAAAAGAAAAAAAAAAACGTCTCTCGGACGGGAGCCGGCTCTTATCGTTCAGTTAAAAGAACCGGCTCTTTGAACCAGCTCCTTGAACCGGCTCTTTGAACCGGCTCGTTCGCGACCGGCACATCACTACTATTTCCCCAACGGATATTGTCTCAATCTAACTTCCTGGTGTCACATTAATTCGTGTCCCCAAACAGAAATGGCTAACCTAGCTGCTGCTGCTGCTGCAGCTGCTGCTGCCGTCGCTGCGAACAGAGACCCAGCTGTTGATCGATCACTACGATCAGTGTTCGGTAAGTTTGTTGCCGTTACCTGCTCGGTTACTGGCGGTTTGGTCATAATAATAAGCCGATACACACACATAGCTAACGGCTAATGAATGAGAGCATGCTAACACACACACAGAGCATGCTAGTGCTGCTGTTAGCTGAGCAACGAGGGAACTAAGTTAACTAAAGAAAACACATCTTTAAATGAACAAAATAACATGTATTTATTGTCTATTAACGTTTCTCATGTCTTGTAATTGTTTTAGTGGGGAACATCCCGTATGAAGCCACAGAGGAGCAGCTGAAAGACATCTTCTCTGAAGTGGGACTTGTTGT